>RBNI01005008.1:0-13142 GCA_003990745.1 Jimgerdemannia flammicorona | reverse complement strand
AAGATCATCAAATTTGGATGATTATTCATCAAGTTATTGATGTAAACATTTAATTGTCTAATTTGGAAATCAAAACAATGCCGATTCGAATCCGATTCGAATCTGATTCGAATCCATCCGGATGGGATTCGAATCCCATCCGAGTTGATCCGGATGGGATTCGAATCCATCCGAATCCCATCCGGATTGACTCGTTTGGAGCACTACTAGTGACTGTGTGGTCCTGCTGGAGGGTGTGGAGGTACTCAACTGGTGGAAGGTGGGTTGTCAGATGGGCATTGGGCCAATTTAACCCACCAATCTAACCACTGCTCTACCCACTGGAGTATGCAGCTGCATCAAACAGACTTCCCCAGCCTGTGTGGTATGGCTCAGGACTACCTGGTGATTCCTGCCTCCAGTGCTCCTGTTGAGCGGATGTTCTCAGGTGGGGTAGACCTCATTGCCCCAAAGAGGTATGCACTGAATGCTGAGATAATCTGGGTATATATGTGTCTGAAGTCTTGGTGGGGCTCGGGCTGCTAAAATTCGGCAGGTCTGCAGATAAGTTGGTTGGTCTTGTGGAATATTTAACACCTTTCAAAAATAATAAAAAAGGGAAAAAAAACCTGAGGACTCAGCCCAGAGTTTGCGGCCCAAGTGGGGTGGAGTTGGTAGTGGCGGCGGAGGGAGTGTGCAATATTTGCGGCCCTCAGCCAACAGCAAGGGACAGCCCCAAGCTGCCAGTGCTCGGGTCGGTAGGCAGGTCAGTGGGTGGGTCAGTAGGTCGGCGGAGGGAGTGCACAAAATTTGTGACCCTCCGCTGGTAGCAAGGAGCAGCCCTAAGCTACAAGTGTCCGGGTCAGGGGGGTAGGCAGAGAGAGCATACAAAATTTGCAGCCCTCCACCAGCAGCGAGGAGCAGCCCCAAGCTGTCAGCACCCAAGTCAGTGCCTGGGTCAGTGGGCGGGGTTGGTTGGCAGGTTGGTGGGCATGGGGTCGGCAGAGAGAGTGTACAAAATTTACAGCCCTCCACTGGCAGCAAGGGGCAGTCCTAAGCCACAAGTGTCTGGGATGGACAGGGCAGGTGGAGAGAGCACACAAAATTTGCAGCCCTCTACCAGCAGTATAGAGGCAGCCCTAAGCCACTACCAAGGAGTCTAGGGCAAAGAGTGCTCTGGCAGTCGGAGGGTGCTTCTGGTGGTTAGAGGGCATTTCTGGTAGTCGAAGTCACTGGTTTGAGTCCCACAGGCACCCTGGCCCTGTGCCGCAGCACCATACCAGCAGCACTATAGAGCAGAGCCAAGGGGCCAGTAGGGCCCTGCATAATGGCTAAGCTAGTACTATATAAGAGGCACCCAGCCCAACCCCCCCTACATAAGACTGCCCAACCCATACAAAATGGCTGCCTAACCCTTACAAAAGATTGTCTAACTCTTATGAAAGATTGCCTAACCCTTACAAAAACTACTCCACCCGCTGGTCCCAGGCCTTGATGAGCCTGTCATCTGTTGTGAGTATGACAACTGTTGTGTCTGAGCTCTCCTCGAAGGTGATGGTACCATGGTGGTCATGTGGTTAGAATAGGATGGCCGTGTTGGCTACAAACAGGACCCCAAAAACATAGATGAGGTCATACCAGACCCTGCTGCTATCCTCCCAGGTTGGACCCTTCCTTTCCAGGACATAAAACATTACCAGAGTGACATTGTTATCTGTATGTATGGGCAGAGAAAGGTTGCACCCAATGTATCCTAATGTGACGCAAGCATATAGTTGGATGAACCCTTGGCCCAAGACCTCATACTGCCAGGCTGTACTGGTGAATGTCTGCCCTTGGTCCAGCCCTGGGAGCCCCAGCTTAGAAACCTGCTGAAACAGATAGCAACCAGTCAGTCCTTTTTGCATGCGGGGGGGCAGAAACCCCCTAGGCTACAGTATCCCAAAAAAGCAGGGCTCCTCACCTCATATGGCATGCTAAATTGTGCCAAGAATATATGTACAGCCACACCAAGATCACCACTAAGCTGGCCTGCCATATGCTCTACCAATCTACTCAAAGAACCCCAGATCATAGCTGCCATCGCTGCACAGGCTGTGTCATACTTGCGTGCAGTTTGCTCTTCAATAGCACTTCTAAAGTTCCAGTAGAGGTACAGAATCTTGTGCATCTCTAGAATTGTATCAAAAAGAGTATGTCAGCGAAGAGTGTGATTTATCTAGGGAGGAGTTAAAAAAAAAAAGGGAGATGAGTGTGGGGGATTTTGGAACTCCAGAACCCACCCTTTGCCAGTATTGCAGTATACCCAATTCCCATCCAAACCCCCTCTCCTTACTTTTTTTGCCCCCTCTTTCCTGTTATCTGGTATTTGATGCAATTCTCACAAATCTCATTGATGTGGCAGTGAAGCTTGTCACTGTAGAGGTTCCTTATCACCATTGCAACCACCTCTCTGCATTTGTTAATAAAGATATGGTTCTCTTCATTGTTGGTTACTCCTGCTGGCCAATGGACCTCTTGGTCAAGTACGATTGACTCTGATTTGAATGTAGATCCCCAAGCCTTGATGACAATGCTGGTACTGCTCATGCTGAACATCTTGCCCTCAAATTTCTCTATTTGATCAGATACTGGATATAGTTGAACTCGGATAACTTTGAACTCTCCTTTTCAATAGAACTGAGTCCTGATCTGAGGGACCGAGATAAGTATGCAGATGGGTTGCATGCAGACAGGTTGTGTGCAGGTGGGTTATGTGTGGGTGAGTTGTGGGTGGGTAGCATGCAGGCGGGTTGCATGCAGGTGGGTTGTATGTGGGCAGGTTGCATGTGGGCAGGTTGTATGTAGACAGGTTGCATACAAGTGTGGGTATTTTTTAGGAAGAGACCATGTAAAAATGAAATTAAATAAAACACAGAGATAGGTATTTCAGAAAAGAGCATGAGTGAGTGAGTGAGTGAGCTGTATGCTGACGAGTTGCATGCTGACGAGTTGTACATGTTGCACAAGATTGCTCATGAAGGCTTGCTTCTGTTCCTTTTGAGACCTCTGCCATGCAATACATTGACTCAACAGCTCAGCCACCAAAGGCATGCTCCACAACATCCACCAGCCTTTCTTCATCTTGACCAGATGTTGCAAATAAAGTTGGCAGATCTTGCCATAAAGCTGTAGACTCTAAGAAAAGTACAAGATAAATTGGGTCATGCTGGGGAAGTTTAAATAAACACAAGTAAACAAGTGGTGGCCGAGTGAGCAACCTATATCTACTATCAGCTGCTCCAAAAAGGCTGCCGCATATATAGCTGTGAGGTCTGTGAATTCTGAGGTCCGAAGGGCCACCATAAGTTGTTACTGGAATTCTCCCTCATCCCCACCATCACCATTGCCATCACCACTGCCACCACCATCACCCCTTTGGCTCTCGATGAGCAGCTTGTATGCTGTCCATATAAGAAAGAATCTAACATTATCAGTAGAGAGTGTGTTTCTATCTCGAATACTCTCTCTTTTGATGATTATTGTAGGGTGAAAAATGAATAGACTGGACCAATGTACAAAATTAAGGGCTGTTGTTTTATTTGCTCATGATGTGGTAGGAAAGAACAAAGAAAAAGAATAAAGAAAAAGAACAAAAAAAAGAACAAAAGAAGAGAGGAAGCAAAAGGAAAGAGTGATGTTACCAAAGTGTGGCAGGAAAAAAAAAAACAAGAGCGAAATGAACAAAAGAAAGAGTGATGTCACCAAAGATTTCAATCTGGATGGATCAATCTGGATCAATCCAGATCAATCCGGATTAGATCATGAGACCAATCTGAGTTGATTCGAATCCATCACATGACGAATCTGAATCGAATTTCATCTGGATCAACTCCATCTATTCAGAGTACTACTAAACTAGTTATAGAGATTCAGAGTCAGTCTTATAGTTATAGTACTTCTTCTAATATTCTTGTGTCTTAGTAGTAGGTTCTTGTGTTTGCTAACATATTTTATATAACCAGATGATCTCTTCAGTAACTTGTTTTATAGTCTTGCATGTAGTTTTCAAATTGGTTCTGAGAATGACATGTGATTTTGGTGGCTTAGAGGTTGTGCACTTACAAATTATCAGTAATTGTGACCTCAAGTTTACCAGTTACTTCTGGCAAACTCTCTTCAAGGCCTTGGGAACCTAACTGACTATGTCTATCACCTTTCACCTACAAACTGATGGACAAACTGAGCATATGAACAGAACTTAGAACAAATACTTAAAAACTATATTTCTTATAAAAAAGATAATTGGGACTATTACCTAACTTATATAGAGTTTATATACAACAATGATATCTGATCATCTACTGGTCTTTTCCCTTTCTGGTTACTTCATGGTTAAGATCCTGAGACCCCTGCAAGTCTATTCTCTTTCAAGAAAAACAGTCAAATACAAGTCTCCACCACCAAGAGCCTTATAGACAAAATGGATAAACTACTCAAGATTGCTACTGTAAATCTTCAGAAAGCTTAACAGCATCAAGCCAAGTATGCTGATAAGAAATACCATGATATTACTTACACTATTAGAGATTAAGTCCTACCAGACTTTTCTCCAGTACCATTCAGGTTATACAACCTTTGGAAGACACTTACAACATCATTTTTGGAGAAAAGAGACTAATAACATAGTGACTGACAGGCAATCTGAGATACGTACTGAGTAGGACGGCCTAAGTGCTTTCGAATGGCAGCAGGTGGGGAGGGGCCTGGGCCTAGAGGGGGGTATGAGGAGGCTGCTGGTGGGAGGACATGGAAGAGGTGGAGGTTTTGGTGGCAGACAAGGGTCGGGGAGAGCAAGCTTTGTAGAGACAGTGAAGGGGAGGCAGCAGGCATCAGGGCTGGAGAGATGGCTGAGGAGGGGCAAGGAGACTGAGAAGACAGCGGTGCAAGAGAGAGCAGCCCTTGGAAAGGAGGGCAGTGGAGCTGGGGGAGTAGTGGCTGGGGGGAGTATGACTGCTGATGGCAATGGGACTGCTAATCTGGAAAAAAATCCAGATATGACAGCTGTTGGTGAGGCTGAGCAACTGAGGCTTGGAAGACAAGAGAATTTGGCGGATGGCGTGACGGGCCTAGTGGTGGCCCCATTACTCAAAAAATCGATCTCAGCATTCATGGTTACACTGTGCTTCTGGGGCTTAGTGGTGATGGCAAAAATGGTGCTAGGGCTTATCGCTAAGCAGGTGGCAGGAGCTGCGTCAGTGAAGTTTTTGAAGAGACTGGAGGGTGTGGAGGTGGGTTTTGAGGAGACTGAGCCACTGGAAGAGGCATTGAAGATTGGGTTGGTGGTTGGGAAGGTGTGTGTTCCAATGGCGAGGTGTTTGAAATGGGATCCGAGGGTGGTCCAACTGCTGGTGAAAGGAGTGCCCATGGTGATGGTGATGGAGACGAGAAAGAGAGTTGAGGATGTCATGGCAGAGTATGGAGAGGTGGTGGATATTGGATTCAGGGTCTGGGAAGGGACCTCACTCAGGACTGGGGATGTGGATGTGAGGATTCAGCTGGCTGGGAAGGAAGCTACTGAGAAGGCAAGGGACTGGCCTGTGGTGATGGTCTGGGGAGCAATCTTGTGCAAGGTAATGAGGGTGAAAGGAAGTGACAAGGAGGAAGAGGATTTATTGGAAGTGCTGGAAGAAATAGATGGTGCTGTAGAGCAGCGAGCAAAGGCTTGGAAGGCTTTTGTGGAGTCAATGCACCTGAAGGTGGTAGATGGCAAGAGGATTCAAGTGGACAAGATACAGTGGGAGAGGGCTCAGGGGCGTAAGAGACAGAAGGATCTGCTGGCTAAACTGAGGAGCCAACCACAGGAGGATGGGAGCAAGATGACAGGTGTGGAAGAGGCCAAGCAAGTGTCTGGACTGGCAAGAGGAGTGGGAATGCTGGGGAGGAGACAGGGAAGGCAAAGGAGGTGAAGATTGTTGACCCATATGCTGATGGCACCTTGGAGGTTAGGAATGAGGCCTGGGAGGATTCCCCCACTCCTTCTCCTCTTATCAGGAGAGGCCCGGCTTCCAGAAACAAGATGGTGGAGAACATGACAATGCTGGGGACCCATTGGGTGAAATTCGGCATTTCAGAGGTGATGGATGGAGGATGTATAGTGGCGGCTGGAGAGGAGGAACTGGTGGATATCCCAGAGGTGTGGGATGAGGCTGTGAGTGCTGGAGCCAACACTACAATGCTGGATGGAGGGAGGCCAGCGACCCCTGGAGGGAAGGAGGTGGGGAACCTACTTTGGATATGCAGGATGATGAACAACCTAGTGGCAGAAGAGTTGGGGGAGGTGGACTTGCAAGTGATGAGTGATGAGTACTGGACACAGATTCTGCAGGGGGATGGAGTGATGTTGGCACTGAAGACAGAAATTCTCACAGTGTATCTGGAGGAGGAAGGGTATGAGGTGGACAAGGAGCAGGAGGCGGAGATGGCAGTTGTCACTGGGGAGAGGGCTGAGTACTGTTAGAACAAGTATCATGGATTGCAGCTTTGGCAAGAGGTGTGCATTGAGTACTGGGAGGAGTTTGAGGAGAAGGCGGATGGGGAGATAAATGAGCTATTGGCTGAATTGGAGGCTCAGAGGGCTGAAGAGGAAGAGGTGATGGCAGAACATAATCTTGACATGGCACAGGAGGAGATGAGTATAGAGCAGTAGAGATTGACTGATAACAAATAGTATTTCATTATGAACAGTACAACCAACATTTTTTCTTTGAACATGAATGGGCTATGAGGCACTGTTAGACATAGGAACATTTTTATTTGGCTGAAGAGATTGGAGGCTGATCTCTTCCTCTTGCAGGATGTCAGGTGTGAGGATGACTCTGATAGGATAGAATGGACAAAGGAATGGAGAGGTATAGTGATTTGGAATGGCAAGGTCAGGATTCTGGTTCAGAAAGGCAGAGGGGAGATAAGAGATATGAGGAGCTGGGGGGAGAGGCTGGTCTGGGGTGAATGGATTCGGGTAGGCTGGGAGCCAGTTACAGTTGGCTCCTATTACTGCCCTGCCATAAGGGGGGATCATGTAGATTGGGTGAAGGGTCTCCAGGAGAGTGGGATCCTGGCAGAGGCTGGAGTGGATATGCTTGGGGGAGACTTCAATATGGTTCGGGATATACAGATGGATAGAACTGATGGAGGATGGGGTGCTGAGAGCAGGAGTGGGGGGCTGGCAATGTGGGAGGAAGTTGAACGATTGGGAGCACTGATAGATGCTGGTAGGGAGTACTGGGGGGATAGGAGGGTATATACGCATTGGGCTGGAGGCCTGGGGACAAGGATTGACTGGATTCTGATAGCCAACTGTTGGGGCTGAGATGTTTGGAAGTCGCTGGAGGTGGAATGGTGTCCATGGTCGGATTACTGGGGCCTTTTGGAACAGGGGTACTTTGGGGGTAGTGGGGATGGGCCTGGACATTGGCACCTCAATTTCTCCTTGTTAGATGATAAGCCCCGGTGGGAGAAGTGGGCTAAAGATGTTCAGCTGAGGGTAGGGACCTGGCAGCAGAAAGGGGCCCCAATTGAGGTTCAGTGGATGAGGTTGAAAGAGATGGCCAGGATGTACTGGAGTGAGGCTGGCATGGCAGCAGGGAAGCAGCAAAGGTGGAGAGTACACTGGGCTTCTACTAGATTGACTAGGCTTCTGGAGGAGTGGATGAGACTGGTGATGGTGGAGGGAGAGGAAGATTGGAGAGTAATGAGAGCAAAGATGGAGGTTGGGAAACTACAACAGGTGCTGCGGGAAGAGGAAGAGGCAAGGGTGCAGAGCTTAGTGGCATGGCTTCATTGGCAGGGGCTGGAGGAAGGGGAGAGGCCTTCCAAGTTTCTCATGAGGACCCTTAGGGCAAGAAGGGTACAGCAATATTGGGAAGTGATACTTGACTCAGATGGAGTACTAGTGTATGGTGTACAGGATATTCTTGGATCACTGAAGGAGCAATGGAGTGGTTTGTGGAGTGAGGAGGAGGGTGGAGCGGATACTACTGCCATTGACCAAACATTGGAGAATTGTCACCCACTACAAGTTGTGGGACTAGGTGACCTGGTGATGCCTGTAACAGAGGATGAGATCTACCAGGTTCTTGTTGCGACAGCCTCAGGTACAGCACCTGGGAAGGATGGCCTACCCTGGGACTTCTGGAAGCGAATAGTTGGAGTCCCAGGTGTGATGGGAGAGCTGACAGCATTGTGTGACTCTATATTGCAGACAGGGAGATGGGTGGGAGAGCAGGATCTCAGGCTGGTGATGCTGCTTTATAAGAATAAAGAAAGGCAAGAGGATTGGAAGAACTGGCAGCCGATAATGTTGCTTGATATGGACAGAAAGTTAGTGACTAAGGTGGTGGTCACGAGGCTACAGAAGGTAGCCCAGCAGGTTGTAGGTGTTGAGCAGAGGGGATTTGTGAGTGGTTGACTCATTAGAGATAGTACAGCCTGGGTATATGGAGTTATTGAAGGGGCTAGAGCCTGTGGATTGGATGGGTGGCTAGTCTTCTTAGATCAGGAGAAGGCTTATGACCAGGTGCAATGAGTCTGGCTGGCAAAAGTATTGGATAGAATGGGGGTTCTGATCCAATTTCAGTCAGCAATGATCAGCCTACTGGAAGGGAGTAGGGCTGCACTCACGTATAATGGGCATAGAGGGGTAGCTTTCCCTCTGAGTAGGGGGGTGCCCCAGGGGGACCCACTGTCCCCTATTCTGTATGCTCTTTCACTAGAACCCCTAATGGATAGAATTAGGCAGAGGATAGTGGGGCTCTCTATCTATGGCATTGGGTGGAAAGTTGGAGCCTTTGTGGATGACATGGTGGTTGGTTTGGGGTCAATTGCTGATGTTGAGGAGCTCAAGAAGACAGTGGAGTGGTATGAGGAGCACTCTGGGGCAAAGCTGAGTATGAAACAATAGTGCTAGGCAATGGCCTGGTGGGAGGAGAAGTTATAGGAACAATTGTCCCCACTGGTGAGGCAGTGCGGTACTTGGACATCTATTTGTTAGTCTATGGGTCAGTTCTGCCCAGGTGTTGGTGGGAGCAGTGAATTGGAATTTGGGAGGAGGACCTGTAGGGTTGGGGGGGAAGACACTTTTCTCTGGTAGGACAAGTCTCGATTTTGAATGTATATTGGCTGCTGAAGCTGTGGTATTTGGCTTATCATCTGGACTTCTCAACCTAGATGGTGAAGAGATTGGTGAAGGTGGCCAAGGGATGGATTTGGGCTGGCAGATGAAGCCAGATTGGTTGGGAGACTTTGTCTCTATCAGTGGTGAGAGGGGGTCTGGGGCTGGTGGACTTTCCCAAATGACTGCACTGCTTGAGAGCATGGTGGCTTAAGAGGGCAGTGGAGTTGTGAGGAGAGAGTTGGGTTTCCCTGCTGCAGAAGGTCTGGGAGAGGCAGTTATCACTGAGAGGCTCAACTGGTGACCTGCTTGCATTGGTTGGACTTCAGAATACTGTACAATTGCAATATAATGGGGGATAGTAGAGGGGGCACACCACATTGGTATTCGCTGGCAGGGGAATGAGGGGGAGGAGGCTTGGGGCCTGGTGATGTAGAGATGGGATGGCATACTACTGGGCAGCATACCTTTACTTGAGTTCGATGTTGGTGAGGGAATAGAATGCCAAAGGGGACCAGGCCAGGATCTGTGGTCTAGCAGTTGGCAAGGAGTTGGAATTGGAGAAGAGTGGGACTGGCATGGTATTTGGATCTTGAGTGCCACAGTACAAAAATAGATACCACTGAAGTACTAAGTAGTCTGGTAGCACATTCTGAGGAGGAATGTGATGCTCAACTTCCACTCAGGGCACCTTATCATAGGGGGTTGCTTTGACTGTGAGGAGTACCATAATGTAGAGCAGGAAGGGGGCTTTGTACAGATGCCAGAACATTGGCTAGGAGAGTGTGAGGTGTTGGGAGACTTTTGGCAGGTCATCGGGGACCACTTGGGAGTGAGGCATAGGAGAGATAAAGTATGGGGGAGGTGGGAGGATTTGAGGGATCGATTGGTAGGTGTAAGTGTACAACCTCCAAGCCACAGAAATCACACGTCACCCTCTTAACAAGCCACCGAAATCACACGCGACCTCCGAACAAATCTGGAAATCAGCTACATGATCATGAAGCTGAGTCAAACAGAAGTCACAATGCACAAAGCTGAGTCAATACTAAGTCACGGAACACAAGATTCACACAAATGGAATCTTACCAATCAAGAACAGATGCATATATACTGAGCCCTGAGATGCGTCGAAACAGAGAACCAAAACAAACAACAACCACAACTTCCAAACACACAAACATGACCACCGAGATCTACAACCGCATCCGCGCTGACATTTGGAATACCATTGTCAACCGAGCCACACCCCCTCTACCCCTCATGAATATCCATAGCCTTGCACCCCTCTACTTCGTGGAAGCCCAATGGAATGCCCTGAACATGCTTAACGAGGCCCACCGGATTGGACAAATCTCAAGCTACTATCAGATTGGCCGCCTCCTGGAAGACATAGTCAAACACCACCACGATACAGACATTACGCAGATGTCTCAACACCAAAAGCTCATCACCCGCAAACACCGAGAACTCTTCTATGAGTACAGTACCTTTATTCCCTGCCTCTGAGTTACTACCAGTGAAATGGTTACTACCCTGTCCTATGGCCAGATCGATGACATGATACAAGAACTCAACCACAAGTATCTCGAGTATGTTCAGACTACCGACAGAACCTTCCTGCACCCCGATGACCACATCCTGCAAATGCCCCAAGTTGGATATGCCATGAAGGACATCTACGATATAATCAACTTCGATGAAGACGAAGCAGAAGACAATGATCCCTCTGATGCTGACATGACCTCAAGCCAAGGATCTCTACCAACTCTGATCACACCGCCAACTTTGCCAATGAACTTACAACAGTTCATAACCACATATGAGACTTATTGGGACAATGATCACTGGCATGAATACCAACCTACATTCACCCCCGATTACTTCAACTACAATGAAGAGACCGGAGAACACAACCTGTACCTCCAGACAACCCTCGAGATCGAACTAACAACTCCACTACCTGAGTATGAGCGACATGAACCACAGCTGCCAGCTTACTACAACCCCGCGACTCATAGTGCTGTAGCCTATAGAAGGTATGCAGACAGCGAATCCAATGAAAGCGAAGACAATACACCCCTCCTTCGCCCACCAATACCTTACCCAGCATACGAAACAGACGATGCTATCCTGTGGGATGGAGATGAAGTTCCAATGTATTATTACCTCAGCCAACAAGGAGAAGTAATCCGCGAACCACTCTTCCTAGATGACTACTTCATCAGAGATGATATCATCGATGGTGATGTCATTGAAGACTACCCAGACAGCATGTAAATCTATAAATAGATTAGCAGTCATAGTATAGTTAGATTAGCCTTGTACAATGTGACTGTGAACTAACTCAGCAGTCAGATGATCTCTTGACATATCAGATCACACTTGTACTATGTGACTGCATTCCGACTCAGCAAAGCACTTAGTGCTATATCCATATCTAGCATAGTCCAGATAGCCCCTCACTAGTATAAATACCCCCTCTCCCAGACCTCAGAATCTCAGACTTGAACAGACTTGAACAGACTTGAACAGACTTGAACAGACTTGAACAGACTTGAACAGACCTGAACAATCCGAATACAACTCCTGAGCACTTCCCCACAATATCCCTTCACACAACTACTCCTAGTATAGCAATATCATGAATAGCAAATAAACCTATTTAATAACCCACAAACCACTCTTAAGTAAATCTGCTCCCCGTTAGGTCTTACTCCTAACCCCATCACGAAATTTCCTAATTGGTATTGTCTGCAGCGATACGCCAATTCAACTAAGCTGATCTTAGTTTCTTGAACTTCCTGAAATATGGAAAATCCTGAACATCCAGAACTAGTCCAAAAAAGGACATTGGTTGAGACGTCAACCTGATCTTGAAATCAATAAGCATAGAGGGTGTACTCCATATGAAATTGATCTTGACCATAAGAAAACGGTCTTCCAGAATATCTAGAACTTCCAGAAAACCCTTCCAGAACTACGTAACGGTTATCTTAAAAAGCAACCCTCTTACAACTTGGTAGCAGTGGTTTACAATCCAATTCCACTTCAAGATGCTTCCTCACCCCGCTACAAACCCTTCTGTGAATTCCTACAAGTTGGTATAAAGCCCAACCTCTGAACTAGAATTTATCATGAACTATCTGACAATCTGGAGAGAATTGAACCTGACGTACTAGGACAATTTGACCTCCACACCTGCAACAAGTGGGACAAACTTCATTCAAAGAAAGAAGTACTCCAATTAAACCAGCAAATAGGTGAAACCCTATTCACCGAACTCCTTGCACTACACCCAGCAAGTCAAGATGAAGAAGGTCTTATAGAAGCCTTCTTTACTCTCCTCAACAAGAGTTTTGTCAGCTCTACAAACCCAAGCGACCTAGGACAACCAGCAGCAGTCTTTCTAGCCTTAGTACCTTACGAAGCCCAAGCCTCTGTAGCCAAGTGGCTCAACTCTACCGACTTTCACCGAACCAGAACCAAGACCACATTATACTACTGATTCCAGAACAGCAAGGCCCGCCATATTCTTAAGGAAGAAGCAAGAGAAACCCTTCATCAATTACCTGATCCCGAACCTGAAGCAGGCCCTGCTACAGCCCTACCTAAATCCGAAACCAATACCGAACCAGAACTTGACTTTGAATTAAGTCCATCTGAAATCAGATATACAACTGATTCTGTCTACTTCGACACCGAGCAAACCCAAACACACAGGGACCAAACCGAAGAAGAGGAGGAGTATCTCAGTGAATTCGATCCTGGATACACCACTGAAGGAGACATACCTCCATCAGGACAGAATACACCTACACAGCAACAGACAGCCATTTATCAAGCCCTTACTCCAGACCCACAACTATTACTCCAGCAACTTACACAGACCCAAAGAACACCATCACACTCTGCACCAGTACCTCAAGTAGTACCAGTAACACCACTACCAGTAGTTCAACCGCCTCCAGTAAACAACATGGCAAACCAACAGATTATAGACCTCACAGCC
>RBNI01005007.1:0-13142 GCA_003990745.1 Jimgerdemannia flammicorona | reverse complement strand
AAAAAAAAAAAAAACCTCCGCGCAAATACCAGGCCCAATCGAGTTTCACGAAGATGTCCTGACGGCCATGTCCACCCCGGCGACCTCGCACGTCGACCCCAACTTCATCCCAATCTTTGGCGAGTCGCTTGAGATGCTGCGCAAAGTTCTACTGACTGAGAAAGCACAGCCGCTCATCGTGTCTGGCTCTGGAACCCTCGGATGGGACATGATGTGTAATCTGATCGAACCGGGCGACAACGTGTTGGTGCTGAACACGGGCTATTTCGGGGATAAATTTGGCGAGTGGTGAGTGTTTTTAAAGGGTTGTATGTTTGTATCGAGGCCAATTCCACTCGCAGAAGAAAGCGGGAATATTATCAAGTCATTTGAGCATTCGAATTGATAAAAACTTTAAAGAAGACGAATTCACGCGTTTTTACACTCTTCTCTCTCTCCCATCCTCCCTTGCTCCAGCCTCGAAGTCTACGGCGCGAACGTGACGCACCTCCGGGCACCGATTGGCTCTCGCCCGGACCGAGGAGCGGTTCGCGAGGCCCTGGCGTCTGCCACGAAACCGTACAAGCTTGTGGTGATCACGCACGTTGACACATCGACTGGGGTGCTGTCCAATGTCCGGTCGATCGCCGAGGTGGTGCACGAGAAGTCGCCCAGCACGCTGGTCGTCGTCGATGGTGTGTGCTCCGTCGGGAGCGAGGAGATCAGATTCGACCAGTGGGGACTCGACATCGTCCTCACGGCGTCGCAGAAGGCTCTTGGGTGCCCTCCGGGGTTGGCAATCCTCATGGTCAGCCAGAAGGCCTTGGGGGTGTTTAATAACAGGAAGACTAATGTGCCGAGTTATTATGCGAGCTGGGCGAAGTGGTTGCCGAGTGAGTGGATGTTTCTTCTGTTAGCGGTAAAAAGGGTAAAGGGGATATGTCGATGGTGGATCCAAGCTTCACTAACTAGCAGCGCGGCCACATCACGAACTCCTCCATAATAACGGAATATATGTTACACCTCCTGTTCTTCTCATTCCCGTCCCAGTCATGCAAGCCTACGAATCACGCAAGGGCAGCTACTTTGCCACCCCCGCCGTGCAGCTGATCTACGCGCTGCACACCTCGCTTCGCCAGATTCTGACCTCGGGCACAATGGAGCAGCGGTTCGCGGCACACCTGGGTGCCTCGCGGGGCTTCAAGCAGAAGATACGCGACCTCGGCCTACGCCAACTCCCTGAGAGTGACGAGTTCGCCGCTAACGGAATGACCGCCATCTGGCTGCCTGAAGGCATTTCCGTCCCAGATCTGCTGGCCGCACTCGCCAAGCGCGGCGTCCAGATCGCCGGCGGGCTGCACGTTGACGTCGCCACCAAGTACTTCAGGATCGGGTGAGTGTCCGGCTTTGTGCTTTGGGATTGGGAATTGGGAGAATTGTGTTTTAATTGGAGGTGTTGGATGAGTTTGGGTGGAAAGCGGCGTTTTGTCATGATCGAATCTCTTCGGCATGGTGTTTGATTATTCCGATTTCAATTCTTCTTTCACCACTAGCCACATGGGCATCTCCGTTACTCGCAAACATCTGGACGTTGTGTACGACGCGCTGTCTGCCGGACTGACAGAATTGGGGTACAAGCATTGAGCGCGGCCTGCCTGACGAACAAACAATATTGTTTGATAAACTCTGCGGTGCTGCGTTTTTGAATGAGGTTATGCCAGTATATTTTCTCGAGGAGTAATGATCGAAAATAAATAATTGGAATTATTTGTGAATGCATTGATTCCGGTTTTTCTGCACTCCTATCTCCCACTTTATTGCCTGACGCTGTCCAGGATAAAGATGTGCTTCATGAATACGATATACGATACATACGTATGCAACTCTTTTCATAGAAAATCATTCACTGTCAATCCCGTGGTCAACAACCATTTCTGCACGGGCCGTCGGTGAAGAATGGGTGACTGTCAACTTGGCTCTGTCAAAGCGCATAATCGTGGGTTGCTAGGTTTCTATGAATAGTTTGGCCTCCGGGAACGTCGGGTCCCGGCCGAGGTGCTCGGAGGCAAAGCGAGTTCGAGGCTGTCACGACCCCAATACGTGGGTGGCTTGAAATTACACCATTTCGCGTCCGTCTTACAGAATATATAACTGTCCCCAAAGATACACCCCAACTATTACCTTGCAGAATATATAACCTTGGTTACTTCTCCCCCAAGACGCACCCCAACTATTTACATATATACAAACACACCATGACCACCACCACCACCACCACCACCACCACCGCTACCGCCACCACCACCGCCACCACCGCCACCCCAAACCTCGTTATACTCCACACCCGTCACCTGCGCCTGCGCTTTCCCAACCCGTCCGCAACGCATGCCGACTTCCATTACTTCTGGCTGCGGCACAACTGCCCCTGCCTCTCCGGGTGCCGGCACCCGCTGTCCAAGGAGCGCGTGATCGACTCCATCGACTTCTCGATGCACATCCAGCCCCTCGAGGCCAGCGTCGTCGACGACGAGCTACACATTGTCTGGGACGACGCAGAGCACCACGTCACCGTATACCCGCTCGAGTGGCTGCGCGAGAACGCCTATGCGTTGGCGAGGTCCGAGGTTGTGCCGCCTGGGAGCGATAACACCAAGGTCGTATTAGAGTATGCCGAGTTTTTGGAGAAGTGGGGAGATGGGAAAGGAGGGTTGTCTGAGGAGGGACTGAGGAGATATCGGCTAGACTGTGGGTTGAGACTGAAGGTGTATGGGTTGGTGGTGATTAAGGGGAGGGGACAAGATACAGAGGGAATCATGTAAGGGGTTTTTTTTATTGGATCCAGAGCTTTTGTTTTAAAGAACGCATATTCGTTTGTGAAATCTAGGATTTTTACTCATCAAAGTCTATTTTATCATCCAGCCGCGAATTCATCACCGAGAAACACGAAGTTATCTCGACACACTTTGGCCGCATCGAGGATTTGCGGACAGACAATACTACTAACAAGGTACGTGATTAAATCGTGAAGACAATCCAGTAGCCGCATGAAAAACTCCCGTGTTAACCGGAAAATAAATTCCTAGAACACGGATCAGCTCGGTTACACCAACGCGACCGTTGATCTGCACACCGATCAGCCGTATATCGAAAACCCTCCTGGTAAGCATCAGAACGAATAGTTTCCCATACATCCCTCGCGAATGTTCGTCCTGGCGATTTCGAAAACCAGAAATACATATCACTAACACTGACTCCTCAATCTTCTACAGGCTTTCAATTCCTTCAATGCGTCCGCCAAGCCGATGTTGGCGGCGACAGCTACCTCTGCGACGCCTTTCAAGCCGCGCGGTACATCCGCTCCGAAATTTCCTCACGCGTCTACGATCTCCTGACGACGGTTCCAGTGCGATTCGACCGGCGACAAGCGGCATTCCAGTCGCTTGTAGTGCGGCCCCTCATCGAGCCGGTGGCGGCCGGGTCTTCGGATTTAAAGCAGGTGCGGTTCTCGTACTTCACTCACGCACCACACGACGAGCCCTTTGAACGCATGCAGGAGTGGTACGAGGCATACAACACTTTCGCCGGGCTCGTGCGCGACCCAAAATTCCAGTACCGGTTCAGATTGCAGCCCGGCGATCTCGTGCTGTACGATAACTTCCGTATGCTGCATGCGAGGACCGCGTTCAAGGGATCCAGGCATATGAGGGGGGTTTATTTTGATACGAGTGATGTGTGGGAAACCTTGTTGGGGCAGTAGTGGTTGGTGATGGGAGAACTGTTTTTTGTATGAGAGTCTGGTGTAGAAATTAGTAATCTTATTCCAAATATTTCAAAGTAGATAGGATGGGTATATCATTACTCTTACTAGCTGTATGCTCGGACATCTGTGTTGAGATCTCAAATAAATAAAAACATAGCTTCACAATGGGCAAGAATGTTGGAAACGAACATTCGGGACAACCTGAACGTGTCAGGTGTCTTTGAATGACGAGATATTTTCGTTGCCTTCCATGCATTGGGATACGTGTTGTAACAGAACTCGTTGGGATGAGTACCCCCCCCCCCCCCCCCCAAAAAAAAAAAAAAAAAAAAAAAAAAAAAGGGGGGGGGGGAGGGTTAGAACTAGATTTACATGTAGAGAATGAAGGGTGGAGCAATGGATGAAATGACGCAGTTTCTTGTGGGAAAATTATAACAAACTTTAATGGGTTGGGGGGGACGAGACGGACTTAGTAAATATTCAAGATCGCCATGAGAGGTTGCCAAATGGTGACGAAAAACAAAGTTAGGATGTTTGGAGGGAAGGGTCGCCCAATGGCCTTTCGGCGATAGCCTGCTCCTGCTCCGAGCCGGCCAATCATTTGAACACCCTTCGGAAATTATGAGTTGGCACGCGACGTTGTCTAATTGATTAGGTAAGTGTGTTTATATAAAACCTTACGGTCTAGTCGGTATGATTCCCGATATCACAATGCATATCAGGCAATTCGTGGAGGAAGTTGCATCCATAGACTATTCATTGTGGTAACTCAGGTATATACGTAGACTTGGCGCAAGAAACTCTGTCTCTCGACTCTACCTACCCAAGTAATCATCAAGGGGGTCGAGAAATTACATATATTAGATTTTTAATGCAATGGCTTTTCTCAATGTATGCCTTTTACCGGTGTACCAATACGAGAGGCCAACTAGGCATTGCTACCGAATCGGCAAGGTGAACTAAAATTTGTGCAATTGCGACGGGCCCTCCGACTGGCCTGCGTAGTGTAACTCGGTCAGGGCGCCAGATCTCATTGAGGAAATTCACCGCAGTCGCAGGGTGGGGTCTGACAGGATTCCCGTTTGGAATCCGTTGTATGTTCCCCCACGTGGCGGCTGGTCCTGGATCAGAAGATACGGGGTGACTACAGGTAGCCTCTCCCGCGAGCTCGCAGATATGATGATTGTGTTTAAACTTATAAAAAGACGCCATGGATTTTCTTGTTGTCCAAACGATCCACAGATGGGACAGACTGTATCACAATCCGTGTGCGCTCCCAGGCCCAGGCCCAGAAGACGGGTCATCAAAAATATTAGCACTGAGTTGTTGCCAGATCCCAAACTCACAGGCAACTCGATGCCAGAGGGATTCCGGTGGATTAACGGACAGGGCTTCATGGATATGGGAGATCCTATATATTTTCTACCACTAGACACTCGAGAGCGCGACCGCTTGACTATCCACGATCTTATAAGGTACGCCGTGCGGTTCTAGCAAAGGCCCTATTCTGTTCAATGCATCCCACGAAATAAAACTGACGGAAACGGTTTGAATGTGCGATAATAGATATATTCTTCAAGGGTGAGTTAGATGCACGATCTTGGAAAGATGCTCAAAACCAACAATGAGATTAATTGAGATTGACCGATCTTCTGCAGAAACTATCATGTTCCCCTCACCAATGACTTGAAGAGAGGAATTAAGGTTCTCGATGTGGGGTAAGTCAATCATATCTTATCTTGATGCTATCATTGCTACTCAACCAACCATGATACTAAGATACTAATCGTCCTTCACCAAGCTGTGGCACAGGCACCTGGTCAGTGGTATGTACCAGAATATCTAGCAATCATTCCAAATACCAAGGAGAACGAAAGCAAGTCGGGCGATTTGAATAATATAACCTCCCCTTATAGGAAATGGCACTTCAATTCCCGGCATCACAATTCGTCGGCACTGATATCGTCTCTGCGTTTAAGGGCATCTCCGCGCCATCCAATTGCAAGTTCATCATCGCGGATACGACCAAGCGACTCCCGTTCGATGACGCGTCATTCGACTTCGTGTACCAAAGGGGTCAGACGGTTTGCTTCGCGGAGGCAATGTGGCCCACCGTGCTAAAGGAGCTGGTGCGCGTCGCAAAACCGGGCGCCTACGTGGAACTAGGTATACCTCCCCTGTTCGAGGTCGTCTGTTGTGTCGGATACAAGCCATGGGGATCCTCATCCGTCTTTTTGCATGTTCCTTGTTTATAGTCGAAGCGACGCAATTCGCGCATCAGGCAGGCCCCATCACAACGAAACTCTTTGCACAAAGTGAGCGATTGATTCAGGTCCGTTGCGTCCTTTCTTTACCTGCAAACAAAGCATAATTTCCCACTCCATATCACAACCCATCAGTCAACGCGACCCTACAAATGCACGGAATAAACGGTCTCTGTACGGCATCTATGCGCTCGGCACTATTGAAGGCGGGCCTAGAAGACGTGACGCACACATACACGTCCGCACCGGCCGGGTGGGGCCCGGTCCCGCTTGGCCAGCTGATGAAGAGAACGCTGGTGGAGGCGTTCAAGGAGGGCAAACCCACGGTCACAAAGGTGATGGGTGTCGCGGAGAAAGAGTATGATCGGATGTTGGAGGAGGTCTTGGAGGAGATGGGAGGAACGTATAGGCCGTACGTCAATGTCGACTTGTACGTGGGGAGGAGGCCCAAGGCTAATATGGGTTAAGAGCAAGCAGGAGAGAAGTGGGTCAGGGATCGGCGACCATTCATCAAGCTGTGGCACGTTGGATAGAGCCAGTCATAATCATTTAGGATCCAAAGGGTAAAATCTTTCAACCCTAGTCACGTTATGCCTTTACTTCAATAGATTTTTTTTTTTTTTAATTTATTTATATTTATACTTTTATTCTACGCATTCATAAAAGACTTCCCTCTTACAAGAACTACATGTCAATTTCCCTATCCAGTAATATTTACATTTTTTTTTTGCACCGTGATCATCAGAACTTCACTTACTCTTACGGGTTGCGATTACACGGACAGCGTCTCCATCCTCCATTCCTCATCAAACCATTCCTCCCTTTCACTCAAATAATCAAAACCCCTACCAAGCGTCTCTTGTCACGGCTGTACCGGCTTCATCACCGGGAACGCGAGCACCTCGCGGATGTGGTGTGCCCCCGTCAGCAGCGCCACGACGCGGTCCACGCCCATCCCCCAGCCGGCCGTGGGCGGCAGGCCGAATTCGAGAGCGTCGCAGAAGAGGTGGTCAGGCATCTGGGCCTCGGGGTCGCCGAGATCGCGGTCCTAGTGGGGTTGTGATATTCGTTGAGTCATACAATGAATGAGATGGAATCAACGGAAGACGAGAAGAAAAAGAGCAATAACGCACCTCCTGCTGCTTTGCAAACCGGGCCCGCTGCTCCTCCGGGTCATTCAGCTCCTCGTATGCGTTCACGATCTCCTTTCCCGCCACAAACAGCTCGAATCGGCCAGCCACCGTCCGTCCCTAATCGAAGTCCCGCATAAACACGCAATCAGAATTGTACTGTCCCACTTTTGAATAACCACCCACAACCAAAACCTCCCAACCCGTCAACACTGCGAAACCCTTTTTACTTTATCATCCTTGATCGCCTTCGCGAGCGGGCTCATCACGACCGGATGTCCCATCAAAAGCGTGGGCTGGACGCACTCAGGCTCGACGAAGTGCGAGATGAGCTTGTCGACGATGCGCGAAACCGTGTGTGGCTCCGGGACGTAGACGTGGTGGGCGTGACAGAGAGCCATGAGGGGATCGACGGATTCTGCGATACGTGTAGGAATGGAGGTGAGCGTCTGGGAATGGAACCGAACGGGAATAAGGTTTAGTGTTTCCGGTCGTGGTTTCTCTTACCTGTCTTGTCCAGATTCGGCAAAGGCTGCCCTAGTTTCCGCTCCAATTCGTCGACAACGTCGAGACGGCGGAAGGGGCCCGAGAAGTTGAGGATGACGGGGTCAGAGCCGGGGTGGGAGAAAGGGACCTCGTACGATCCAGTGACGGTGTGAACCATGTCTGTGAACCATTTGAACAAGTCGATGTCGCGGTGGTTCGTGAGAGAAATATTCCCGCGATACTCATCACACAGCCAGGACCCAACACGTACCAGCCACCATCCCTTCTGTAATATCGATCAACGTCTCCAAGTTTCCGTATGCTTGGTAGAACTCGCACGTTGTGAACTCGGGGTTATGATCGGCATCGACGCCCTCGTTGCGGAACTGCTTTCCGAGCTCGTAAACGCGGTCGAGGCCACCAATGACGAGTTGCTGTGATGTTCACATCGATCGGGTGACGTCTAAGATACGGAGGTTTCCTGAACAGATCAAGCATGCAAACGACGCCGCACGAACCTTCAGGTACAGTTCCGGCGCTATCCTGAGATACATATCAATGCCCATAGCGTTCGCGTGCGTGAGGAAAGGGCGGGCGTTGGCGCCGCCGGCCAGGACCGACAGAACAGGTGTCTCGACCTCGAGAAAATCGTGGGAGTCGAGATAGTGCCGGATGAACTTGATAACCTATGATGCCGCGGACGGAAGAATGATGGGGAGGATGAAGAATGAGAGTGGTTGTCCGTGTTTCTGGGAGGCAACGTGGAATCCAATTAAGAGCATACCTTGGTCCGTGTTTTCAGGATGTGGATGGGGTCTTGGTTTACCAACAGGTCGAGATGCCTGTTCCGAAAACGCTTCGCCTACGTAGTAAGGAAGTTGATATTTCGCTTTAACGCGAAAATGAGATATATATGGAAACAGCTTCATCGGCGGAAACCACGATCCACACAAGAATTACGTGTTCTTACCGATTCCTTGAGCCCCGCCCGCGGAATATTGTGAAGACAAGGAGAGAGAAGCTCGAGCCGTCTCGTGATAAAGACGCTCATCTGGCCGATGTTGGTTTTACCGGGTACGCCGGAAGTGGCTAAATGATGTTTGGGATCAGTGAATACTACGAACACCATAGCCGAATCTTTCTCTAGATAACGAGGGTAGATTACCCAAATAAACACACCAATGATGTCTCCTCGGTACAATTGCTTGTTCGCCAACGCAAACTCTTCGTCGGTCCCGATGAAGTTGTTGCGCGACGCCACGGCCTGGACCGTGTGCCCGTCCTGCACAATGTCGTAGAAGATAAGCCTGTGGCTTGATTCGCGTTTCGAATGAATACGACCTGTTGTGGTTCAGGAATTCATACTAGCATGTCAGCGCCATGCCCATATGGCTATGAGTAGACACAGGTTGCCAATCGATCGATTTCTGGGAGGACGAAAGCATCTCACCGGTGACGGTGATGGTCTGCTCTGCCACCCGGCCGCCCTTATCCAGTGCGGCCTCCCACCTTCCGACCACTTCCTTGACGGTCAGCAACGGCTCGTCCGCAGGTGGGCGCGTCAATCGCGGGTACGGATTGAGGCCACGGGAGAGAAAATCGCTCTGACGCGTCTCCTTAGTGGGGTGGGAGGAGTCTGCCTCGGCGATAGAGCCCTTATGACGGCGGAAGGAAGCAGTGGCGATAATTGGAAGAACTTGACGCGACGTGGTGGTGAGGGCATTTAGGGCTTTGAAGGGGAGAAGACGGGTCATAGCGACCAATGAGACACAATTCGCGTCGTGGGGCTGATATCGAAGCGGCCACTTTCTTTAGTCATACTAAGCCACCAGAGGTAAGATTTTAAAAGTTGCCAATCCAGATAGGTTTAATATTGGACGCCGCTGATTATGGATTCAACACGCATCAGCGCTTACTTACACTTCCTGAGGCACTCTCTCGATGACCTTGTCGTTCCTGCACTCCCTCTCTCCGCAAATGCCCAGAACACACAGGACCTAAAGAAACTCGAAGACGACCGACTTGCCCTTGCCAAGCAGCGCGTCCTCCACCTCTTCTCCCAAGCAAATGAAACAGTTCCCGCCTACGCCAACTTTCTCACCACCCACCGCGTCATCCCTCAAAACATTACCACCTTCGACCTCTTCCAACACTCCGTCCCCACCATCACCAAGGCCAACTACATCAACTTCTACCCCCTCCCGGATCGCTGCCACCAGTCCACCATAACCGCATTCGAGATCCTACACGCTAGCTCCGGTAGCTCTGGCGTCCCGACCTTTTGGGGCCGCAACGCCGCCGATGAGCTGGCCAACACCGTCCGCTTCGAACAGCTCTTCCGCGACAGCTTCCGTGCTCACGAGCTCAAGACCCTCGTCGTTATGGCCCTGCCCATGGGCGCCTGGGTCGGCGGCCTGTATACGACCAACTGCGTGCGCAACCTCTCCACCAAGGGCTATCCGGTCACGCTCGTCACCCCTGGCAACGACGTGAGCGAAATTCTCAAATGCGTGCGCCAGCTCGGTGGCATGTTCGAGCAGATTGTGATATGTGGGTATCCTCCGTTCGTGAAGACCGCGATTGACGCCGGGCGCGCGCAGGGCATCGACTGGGCGCCGTTTCGACTGAAGCTCGTGCTCGCTGGCGAGGTCTTCAGCGAAGAGTGGCGGGAGCTTGTCTCCCGCCGCGGCGGGATCGGGGAATCCACCGTGGACGTCGTGAGCATCTACGGCACGGCCGACGCCGGACCCCTCGCGAACGAGACTCCGCTCTCGGCCCACATACGCGCCTGGCTCAGCACGAGGCCCGATGTCGCCAAGCGCCTGTTCGGCCGCGACCGCCTCCCAACTCTGCTACAGTACGATCCGGTGTCAAAGTACCTCGAGATTGATCCCCGATCGGGCACACTCATCATCACGCCACTCCCGCTCGTCTCCACTGACGACGGTGGGGAGGTAGCCATCACCGCCCCGCTCCTCCGCTACGGGATCGGCGATGCCGGCGGTGTCATTACCTTTGTGGATATGCTCGAATTTCTTGCCAAAGAGGGGATGCAAGAGGATCCGGTGTCTACGGTGAACGCGCGCCTCGGGCGGGCCACGATTCGACCGCTTCCATTTGCGTATCTGTTCGGGCGCGCGCACTGGACGGTGTCGCTGTACGGAGCGAACGTATACGTGGAGAACGTGATGGTAGGGCTCGAGCAACCGGCGTTAAACGATCTTGTCTCGGGCAAGTTCATCCTGTCCACCACCGAGGACGAGGACGGCGATATCTGGCTCAGCGTCGTGGTCGAGCTGGCCCTCGGCATAGAGCCCTCCATCGAGCTCGAGCGCACCATCGCGGAGTCCATCAAGGACTCACTGGTCAGGCTGAACTCCGAGTACGCAAACTACGTGCCCGAGGAGAAGAGGGTGCCGAGGGTGTTGCTGGTCGATAATGGGGACCCGCAGAGATTCCCGGTGGGGGTGAAGCATCGGTATGTTTGATGAAAAGGGTGGTTGAAGGATGGATGAGTTTTCAAGGTGACAGGATGCAATTTCCATTGCAGGCCGTGTGATCGATCCAACGTACATAGTTAATCTAATGTGGCAATACCTTATGAGGGATTGTACATTTTTTTTCCTTTTGTGTGCGCTAGGTTTTATTGCAGTAAAAGGTGTTGTGGTTACGTGTGAGGGTGTGACTGTGAATATGTATGACGTCACCCGCTCTCTTATGTTTCGGGTGACAGCCTCCCCGTTCGGTTCGACTTCTTGTTGGACGCGATGCAGTACAACATTTGGTACGTTCGCTAGAAAAAAACACTCGTTTGTCTTAAAATGGTAGTTACTGGTCATGATCTGACCCAATAACCCCAAAAGCATGGTCTCCGACTTCTTCTACCCGAACATGGGTGGGGTCGAGTCCCATCTCTACCAGCTCTCCCAACGTCTGATCCAACGCGGCCACAAAGTATGTCCCCCATTCTTGCACCCTAAGCGCCCGCACCCTCATCCGCCACTCATCGCAGCCCAACATACCTCTCCCTCGCTCGTCCACGCCACTCCTGTTCAAGGTAGTCATCATCACCCACGCCTACGGCAACCGGACGGGAGTCCGCTACGTGACCAACGGGCTCAAGGTGTACTACGTGCCCCTGACCGTTATCTATGCGCAGGCCACCTTGCCCACCATCTACGGCTTCTTCCCCATCTTTCGCGCCGTCGTCATCCGCGAACGCATCGACATTGTCCACGGCCATGGCGCCTTCTCAAGCTTGTGTCATGAAGCCATTCTCCACGGCCGCACCATGGGACTCAAGGCTTGTTTCACTGACCACTCATTGTTCGGGTTCGCTGACGCGAGCTCGATTCTGACCAATAAACTGCTCAAGTTCACGCTGAGCGATGTGGATCACGTGATATGTGTGTCGCATACGAGGTGGGTAGCGGGACGTGATACGCTGATTACTACATATATGCAAGTAAAGAGGTTAGAGAGGTTGTGCCATGGTAGATTGGGCACAGTGGAGGAAAAGTCACCTCACCCATCTCGCCTCCTTTCATGTGTGCGCGACCACAGCAAGGAGAACACGGTCCTTCGCGCGGCTCTTACCCCGCAACACGTCTCCGTCATCCCCAACGCCATTGTCGCATCGCAGTTCAAGCCTGATCCGTCGGCCGCGGACCCGAACCACAGTGAGTCTGCGGGTGGGCAGGTGGGCGGACGTGTTGAAGGAAGTGATCAATTTGCTAGGATCGAAATCCTGAGTTTTCACTCAGACGTTGAAGTCTCGCATATTTCGCTTCCTCTTCTTTTTTCTTTTCTCTTCAATCACACCAAAAATACCAACCATTATTCCAATATTTGATTCTTTTTGAAAAAGTCACCATCATCGTCATCAGTCGTCTTGTTTATCGTAAAGGCATGGATCTCCTCGTGGCCATTATACCTCGCATCTGTGCTATGCACCCCAAGGTACGATTTGTGGTTGGTAAGTTTGACACTTTTCCTCTCTATTCAGTAAGGTAGCTGTCGCTATTGATTTCCGATATGACACTCGGTTGATAACTACTAACATATGTCCTCTAAAGGTGGTGACGGCCCTAAGCGCATCGACCTGGAGCAGATGCGCGAGAAGCACCTGCTTCACGACCGTGTCGACCTCGTTGGCTCCGTCAAGCACCACGAGGTGCGCGATGTGCTAGTCCAGGGCCATATCTTTCTCAACACCTCACTGACTGAGGCGTTCTGCATCGCCATCGTCGAGGCCGCGTGCGCGGGGTGAGTATGTTATATGTGTGGGGTGAGGCGGCAGGGATTGGAAGGATGGTTGGGATGTTTGTGTGGAGGTGCGTGTGTTGAAAGATATCCAATGTTGATGGGGTCGACCGGATGTTGACAAACTACAATCTCGTTATCCTAGCTTGCTGGTGGTGAGCACAAAAGTCGGTGGCGTCCCCGAGGTTTTGCCTTCGCATATGATCAACTTTGCGAAACCGGAGGAGGATGGTGGGCTGCTGTTTTTTTTTTTTTTTTTTT
>RBNI01005006.1:0-13143 GCA_003990745.1 Jimgerdemannia flammicorona | reverse complement strand
TAAGTTCTTCGAATTGCTCGAAGGTATAGGAGTGATCTGGGTGGTAAATGACAGGAGGATTTTTAGCCATGCGCATATTCCAACTGTTACGGAAAGAGAGGTTTTGTTTGTGGAAGAAGTTCGGTGCTACTGCGGTGCAAACCACAACAAAAAAGAAAAATGACGTCACAGTTCACTTTGTCTGGTTTTGTTACAGCACGCCCCATATATAACCCACACCACGTGACCAATTATGTGTTCGGCAACACGTGTCCTTTAAATGGTGACGCGTTCAAAAACATTGTCGCGTCCTCGAATGATGTCTTTATGACCTAATATCTATTACAATATCAAAAGTTGATTAGAGATATATATATGTACGCCTATAACATTAATCTGAAGTCAATCTCTTTAAGTATTATTGATAATAAACTACTATTTATTCTGTGAGATTATCCCTTAGATGGCACTGTAGACATATGTCTATAAAAATTTTAATACTTATATTTTAGCTAATATTTATTTATATTAAATTTTAAATTATTATTTTATTTACTATAATAATTATAATTTTTACTTATAATTATAATATACTAAATTTGTTATAATTTTTTTTTTTTATATATATAAATTACTTATTAAAACCTTATTTTAGTATTTTTTAAATTTGTCTGCATTTATCTTACATGGGATAATATATTTTAATTTAATTTATATATTCTAGCTCTCAATTTAATTTATTAATGAAAATGAATATATTCTTGCTTTACTGGTGTGAGAGATGTTGCTTTTAGCAATATGAGCGAAAAGGTCACAACCCTAGACTAAATTTTTAGACAATCCGCCCTTTCTTTCCATGGAATCATACGAGAATGAAATCAAAGAATGCACTGAAGCTCTATCCAAGGACCCCTCTGGGGCATCCCAGCTGCTCGTTCGCCGCGCCAAAGCCTACGAAAGCCTCGGTCACAACGATCTCGCCTATGCCGACATCCGCACCGCCGTTCAACTCGACCCGCGCAATCTGGATGCCGTCGACGCTGCCCAGCGCCTTGTCCGCCTAGTGCTCACCCCGGCCGACTCAGCCTCCTCGCCCAACACAATTGCTACCACCAAGGACTCTGCTGAGGCCGAGAGGCTGTCGCGCATGCAAGCCAGCCTCCGTACCGTCTCCGACGGCGACGACGCGGCCATCGCAAGCTTCGTCCGTTTCACTGCATTCGTCGACGTTCTCCGCGCGTGCGATCTAGAGACTGCCACCCCGGATGAGCGGACCCTCGCGCTCGCCATTCTCTCCAGGCTATTCAACCATCCTCGCGCACAAGAATCCTCCTCTTCCTCCAACTCCCCCTCAGGATCGACCTACCCCATGGACCTAATCAAACAGACATGTGCCGCACACTTCGTCACGGTCCTCGACTCGACCAGCAAGCGCGACAAGACGCTCGCCTTTTCAGCTCTCTCGGCTATCTTCCAGACCAGCGTGTCTGTGGGAGCGTCGATCCTGAACCGCACGAGCATCCTCGAGGAGGTGGCTGACTGCCTCGAGTACGAGAGCGTGGACGTTCAGGTAGCCGTGGCGGACGTACTGGCCCTAGCCTGCTCGGACCGCACCTGCCGCAAGAACGTGGCAGTCTACTGCGGCGAATACCTCGCGCGCGTCGTTTCCAAGAAAGACGCCGACGAGCGACTTAAGGTTGCCGCCGGTGTGGCAATTACCAAAATGACCATGGTCGAGGACGAGGACGAGCTCGGTAGGCAGGCCGGAGCGCAGGAGGCCGGTAACGGTGACCCTGGGGACTTGGCGGCGGATATGATGAAACTGCAGCTCAAGGACGACAAGCTGGCCGACCTATTTAGGGACCTGATCAAGAACCCGAAATCCGAGCGAGCGACGCTCTTGAACGCCGTGGAGGGGCTTGCATACTCGAGCCTCAACGCCTCCATCAAGGAGAAGATCACTGCCGACCTGGCCTTCCTCAAGTCACTCTTCACCCTTGCTCAGCAGCCCGACACTGCATCCAATTCTCCGCTCACCTACGGCATCGCTACTATCCTCGCTAACGTTACCATGTACCGCCCGGCCCTCACCGACGAGCAGAAGCAGCTTAAGCGCCTTCGCGATCTCGCCAATGCCAAAAACGCCTCCAAAAACCCAGGCGGAAAGCTCCCAGCCCCGGACATCTCGGCTGATCCACGTGATGACGAGCCGGCTGTCTCCTCCCGCTGCGTCGCCCTTGTCAAACACGGCGCTGTCTCAGCTCTCGTCTCCCTCGCCAAAGCCACTAGCGACAACACGCGCTTTCTCGTCGTTCAGTCTCTCCTGCACCTCGCCACCCCGCAGGAGACCCGCGGCACCATTATCCAGCAGGGCGGTGCGAGGCTCCTCCTGGCCCTTTCCCTCCACGGCGACAAGGAGACCGTCGCCTGTGCCGCCCAAGCCCTTGCCAAGATCGCCATCACCATGGACCCCCGCGTTGCCTTTCAGCCATCGCAGCGGCTCGAGCTCGTCCGCCCGCTCCTGGCCCTCGCACGGGGTGAGCACCAGCTCCGCGTCTTCGAATCCCTCATGGCTCTCACCAACCTTGTTTCCGTCGACGAAGACGTGCGCAACCGCGTTCACCGCGAAGGCGGTATGACCGCCATTGAGAACGCCCAGTTCTCGGACAACATTATGATCCGTCGTGCGGCGACCGAGGCGCTATGCAACATGATGTTCTGCGAGCCCGTGTATGAGATGTACGCCACACCAGGCGAGGGCGCCCCGCAGAATAGGATCAAGCTACTGCTAGCGCTGTCAGACGTGGAAGATTTCCAGACCAGGCGTGCCGCATCAGGTGCTCTAGCCATTCTGGCCGCTAGCCCTGGCGCATGTGGAATGATAGTGAAGGAGCCTAGGGGGCTGGACGTTGTGGTGGGGCTGGTGAGTGATGAAGAGAAAGTTGAGATCCAGCATCGCGGGGTGGAAATCATGAGGTGTTTGGTCGAGTTTGGAGGAAAGGAGATGGGAGATAAGCTGGTGGAAATGGGGACCCATGTTAGGCTGGCAGCCTTAGTCAAGGATTGTGAGGTCATGGAGATAAAAGGCGTGGCGATGGAGACATTAAAGGTCATGGCAGCGAGTGGGGTCAAGATGTGAGCCTTGGGGTGAATGGCGTCGCTTGGCCTGTTGGTTCATTCACTTCCGATTTCTGTTTGCCTGTCTTTCCTGTAGAAACTTTAACAGCATTGTCAACACCTACTAGTGCAATTTGACATTAATTAATTACCATGTATAAAAATCTTATCCAAGAAAATGTATTCGGAAGCCTTTACCAAAAGGAATCATCGACAAGCGACCAATCAACAAAACAAGAGATATTATATTAAAGCGCAATGGACACGGTTATACTTGCATACACACTAGAGACAGACTAACAAAGAATATGATATCCCGATACAGGCATGCCAAGATACTCGCTCTTAGAGATCTCTTTCACCTCCTTAATCAACGTTATCTTTCTTGATCTCCTGTTCCGTCACCTCCGGCTTCACCTCCTCAGTCGCGGTGGTAGTCTTATTCTTAGTTACGGCCGTTTCTACTTTCACTTCCACCTCCTCCCTCTTCACCTCAACTATCACAGTCGTCACCTCAATCTCCACTTCCTGCGCTTGTGCCTCCCTCACTGCTTCCATCACCTTCCTTTCTGTCTCCTCCTTCCTCCTTTCCTCCCCCGCTTGCCCCTCCGCCTTCTTCCTTTCCTCTCTCTCCTTCTCTCCCTTCTCCTCCCACGCCTCGCTCTCTTCTGCATCCTTGGGCAACCTCACCGTCCTCTCTAAATCTTCTGCTAACCGCTCAATCACGAGCGACTCCTCCCGTTCCTGAGCGGTTTGGTCATCCAGCTTTCCTGCGACGGCCCCAGCCCTCTCCTTCTCTTCAGCCCACAACTTTTTGAGTTCAGCGTGACCCGCAGCGTAAAGCACGTCCAGCTCCTTCCGCCACCCTAGCAACTCGCACAGTTCCTCCACTCCCTCATCACAGTCGCCCAGCCACACTGCGTCGCGGTCGCTAGTGAAGTCGAAGCCCTGGAAGGGGTAGAAGCCCACCCCGGCTACCTCACGGTTAATCAGCAGGCGTGGGGTTTTCATGTCAACCTGGTCGATCAGCGAGGCGAACGGCTGCACTTTGAGTGAGGTACCGATGACTATGAGGAGATCGGCGGATTCGAAGTCCTAGGTAAAGGAGTAAGGAAGTTGGCGTTCAATTGGTGAGCAAGAATCCAGTATTCGAGCAATATAGTTTCCGAGACATAGATACGCTAGCTTCATCAACGGCATTAGTTTCCCCGGTAGTAAATTACATTCTCTGTCATCTCCCGAGAAACCACCACATCCACGACAACCACCGAGAATTGAAGGCCCATGTGCACGATATTTACCCGCACGCACTTAAAAAACCGATCTGGCAGCGACTCTCCGAAGAAAGTGATCTCCGGTTTTACGATGCCTGTCTTGCAGTGTTCACAGCGCGGAATCTTGCTATGCTTAATTGACTCTGCATGACCGTCGGTGGGGAACGGCGATATACATGCGCGGCGGGAGGGAAATGAGATACTGTTTTCAACCAGCATACCAAATATAGGTTGCTCATCAAAACAAATAGCTCAACGACGTCCGAAGGAATCAATACGCCGACATCGACTATTATCCACGCACATTACACCCTCTCACACTAAGTCCCTCCTCACCTTTCACCATATCATTGGCCGCCATTTCCTTACACTTGACGCATCTGGCCGAGGCGAAACTCCCGTGGGCCTCGACCAGGATATCGTCAGGTACGCCCGCGAGGCGCTCGAGGGTGTCGATGTTCTGGGTGAAGGCGCGCAAGAGGAGCTGCTTGTGGTGAAGGAGAGTGAGGAAGTAATGGGTCTTCGTGGGCTGTGGGGGTTGGGGTGATTGGGGCGAGGCGAAGACGAGGATTAGAGCATGAAAATGGTGACATAGCGTTGTACAGGGCGCTGCATGCGATGCGGTTTGGAGGAGTGCATACAAGGAATTTTCCGGGATAGAGTTCCTTGGTAAGGGCGTAGAAGGGCTCCGGGTTTTCCTAGAGAGGCATCACACAATATGTTGGTTCGAAAAGTGGTATAGAATGGGAACGGTATATTAAGTATCAGTCGGGATGTGTTATTTGATATATTGGTTGAGTCCTCCACAGAGATTTTGGAATCCCCTTCAAACCCAATAAACACACAAAACAAAAAGCTCGCATGCTTACATGAAAGAATGAGATATCGAAGATGGCCTCCGGATATGGCAAATCGTACTTTTGCAAGTTGTCGTAGAGGCCCGTGCCGGGAGAGCGAAAGTCTGGGATACCAGCAGCCGTAGATATACCAGCACCAGTCATGGTGATAATGGATTTGGCTAACCGGGCAATGGTAACATTAGGTCGAGGGGTTTTCCTTTTTTTTTTTTTTTGGGGGGGGGGGGGGGGGGGGGGGGGGACACACCAACCACAACTAGGCTACATACCTTTGCCGTCGGTGATGAGGTTGGCGATGGCCTTGAGGTCGGGTCTCTCGGAAGGGGGGACATTCATGTTTGGTACTTGCGGAAGGGAGACGTCGATGGGGTAATCGTTAGAACCGAGGTTCAAATCGGATATGTTTGCACCCATTCTCAACCGTTTTAGTGAAGCAAGAATGCTGCGCCCGGTGAAGGGAAGGTTACGTCATCAAACCAGACAAAGAGATCGTCGTGCAAAAATTATTACAATAAACAAACAGCTGTATACAAAAATTATGGCAACAAAACATGCACAGTGCAAATAAAGTATCGCTTTACAAGCAATTAAGCAATTACCCGCGCCGTCTGTTAATAATACATACCTATCAAAAATGAAAACAGTATTGTACATAACCGCCGTCAAGATACAATAGCTTAGTCTTTGTGCGGTTTATATTCAATCCCCACTCATCTATCCACTCCCTTCCCCCTCCACACCACTGTTCTCATTCCCACCCACCCTATCACCATCTCCATCCTCCCCTTCCTCATCCATTTCCGCCTCTTCCTCCATAGGCGAGTACTTTACTCGCTTTGCCCCTCGCAAGACATCAGGTCGAACCCGATCAAGCTCCTTGGGAACGTCATCATCCGCCGTCGCAGTCGCCGTCGCTACCGTATCCACATCACCCACTGTCGTTGTCGCCACTATACCCGCCATCGCCACCAGCTCTTCACGCGCCTGCCCACCTTCCGAAGGTGTCCCAACATCCTCGTCGCGTCTTCGCCTACGAGGACGAGGCGGTGACGTGCTTGGGCCCTCGATAAGACACGACTTTGTCCAGTAGCGTTCCTTTGAGGCGAACCTTTTAAGGATGAACTCTCTCATCGGGCATTTGGATCGCAAGTTGTAGATACTGCGGATTTGGAGACGAATCTTGCGTCTTTGTTCGGTATCGGTATGTACCGCGCTTGAAGCCTGTGCAACGTCGCCGACGGCTGTATCGTCGATAGCTGTATCGTCGATAGCTGTATCGTCGATAGCTGTATCGTCGATAGCTGTATCGTCGATAGCTGTATCGCCGACGGCTGCATCGTCGACGGCTGCATCGTCGACGGCTGCATCGTCGACGGCTGCATCACCGACGGCTGCATCATCGGCGGCTGAGTCATCGACGACTGCATCGACCTCGGCATGCGTCGAACAGTCGTGATCACGGAGGAACGCTCGTATATCGTCGTGGTCGAAATGTTCGTCGTAATGGTCGTGGTCGAAATGTTGGCTGCTGTCATCTGTTGGGTTTACCGGTCCCTTTGTAGCTACTTTTCCTTTCCCAGTATTCACGGGACTGCTTTTCCTCACACGCGTCCGGCGTTGTCTGTGCTTCCTCGCATTTCCATTCGACGACGAATTGTTCCCATCATTCTCTGGAGCGAAATCGCCATCTTCTCCCATGACATTTGGGCCGACGACGCTCTCCCCCGAGCCGGACTGCATCAACTCGCTCATTTTCTCATTAGGTCCCCCAAAATCCTCAGGTACACCCCCCTCCGCAGATTCCAACAATCGCACCCGTTTCATTCGTTTACGAGAAGGTCCCGCGATCTCCGGCTCGTGCTTCTTCACATACCGATGCCGCAGGCTGTAGCTTCTGGTTGGGGCGCCAGAGCCATCTTCCTCAACCAACATCTCCTCCGACGTGGCCTTGGACGAGCGCGACGCGGCCTTGGACGTGGCCTTGGACGAACGCGACGCGGCCTTGGATGGGCTCGGCGCCGTCCCCTTATCCCTGTTGGACAATTGTTCCTCATCTACGACCTTAGGTGCACGCGATGCCTTCTGCTTTAGGGTCCTGGGCGCGACGCTAGCGATCTTCTTCACGTCACGCGCTCGGAGGCCATAACGACGGCTCCCATCCTCTTCCTCGTCGTCCGCCGGAGCAGCCCTGCGCGCGCTCCTCCTCAGTTGCTGTTGTTGGGCAGAGGCCGCCAAGTCTAATCCCGCCGAGCTCGCCGCTGCCACCTTCTCAAACTTCCTAACGTGAGCAGCTACCATCCCACGAGGCGGTCGCGGCGACCGTGGCGCGAGTTTGGAATCATGCCGCGCATCGAGAGGCGTGGACAGGGTGTGGGAAGGCACGTAAGGTTCCAGCAATTGGTCGTGCGCGTACTCAGACTCCGGCATCAACGAGGAATCGTCTTCGCGCCGACCGTTTCGGCTAACATCGGCAGCGATCTCGTGCTTGGGTACGACGTGGGTTTCATCGGCGGCTGCGGAAGTACTGGTCAACATCGATAAGGGCGGAGGGCTTTGGGACCGGCGAGTAAAGATCTCCATGCGCTCCATAGTACCCGACTCGACTTTCAGCTCCTCGACTACAACGCTTTCGTCATTACCGTGCGAAATATTAACCATCTCGGTCTCGTCCCTCCTCGCCATCTCTTCCAAATTGACATCACTCTCACTCCTTCCCACGAACGCCATGGCGTTGTACGAAGCGGGGCTGCCGTTGTATTTCGTGTGCACCGGGGGAGGAGTAGAAGGCTCAGCGTCGGAGGTATGAACCTCGGGCAACACATCAAAAATAGACTCTTGCGTCGCCGGATTGTCGGAGCCGGTGTCAGCGGCGGCATCGGTCTCTCTCGCAGTCGGGGCCTCCACGAGTAGCCCGCCAAAGCCCTGTGGCGGGCTTCCCCAATTGAAATGCACGGATGTACTGGGCGAGGTGGAGAAGGCTGGAGTAGAACGCGTGAGGGAGAAAAGGGCGGGTATAGTGTCAAGGGTCGAGATGGGGGTCACGTGAGTAGCCTCGGCGGAAATCGGCGAGGAAGTCTCCGGGGAGTTGAAGGCAGGTTCTAGGACGGCGGTGGATATAGAGGTGGTGGTGCTGCCAGTGAGGTCTCCTGTAGCCGCAAGATCTACCAGCTCACTGGTGGTCCCGTCGCCCTCGAAGATGCTATTCCCGTGCTCCGCCTCGTCATCCGAGCTCAATAGCTCCAGTATCATGGGAGCCGACGAAAGGCGAGCCATGTCGTGTGAAGGTCCTCCTGAAGACACCTCGTCCTCATCCTCCTCGTCATTGTGGTGCTTCTCATCGTACGCGATCGCCATATCCTCCATTGGCACATCATCTCCTGCGACATCCCATTCCAATTCCTCCCCATCATCAACTACTGTTATTTGCCTCGGCGAAGGCATAAGGTCAACAGGGCCGTGGCGTTCGAACGGCTGGCTATAGTTCTCATCCGTGACGAGAGAGTGAAAGGATTCGGTGTGGGAAGATTGCAAAGAATCCAATCTCGACAATTCGAGTGTCGTCTCCTCCTTTTCATCGTCTTCCAAATCTTCGCCGGCCGACCGATTATCCACAAAATCGTATTGATCAACCTCTTTCTCTAGCGCCAGGGTGCCATTGTCGTCTACATTGTCTGACTCGGCCCGGTCGATCACGTCTGCCGTCGACGTTAGTGGTTTGCTGGAGGCCGGGACGCGGTATTGCGGCCGAGCCAACGATTCGTCTACGACGTCTCCTTCCAACACATCCTCGACGTCTCCTTCCAACACACCCTCGACGGCTTCTTCCAACACCCTCTCGACGGCTCCTTCCAACACACCCTCAATGTCTCCTTCCAACACACCCTCGACGGCTCCTGCCGACACACCCTCGACGGCTCCTGCCGACACACCCTCGACGGTTCCTTCCAACACACCCTTGACGGGCCCTTCCGATACACCCTCGGCGGCTCCTTCCAACACACCCTCGACGTCTCCTTCCAACACATCCTCAACGCTTCCTTCCAACACATCTTCGACGCCTTCCAAAACACCCTTGATGCCTCCTTCCAACACACCCTCGACGCCTCTTTCCAACACACCCTCGACCTCGACGCCTCCTTCCTCGACGCCTCCTTCCGACACATCCTCGACGTCTTCTTCCAACACATCCTCAACGCCTTCTTCCAACACATCCTCGGCGCCTTCCGACACATCCTCGACGCCTTCCGACACATCCTCAACGCCTTCTTCCAACATATCCTCGACGCCTTCTTCAAACACATCCTCTTCAAACACATCCTCGACGCCGCCTTCACCCTCAATGCCGCCTTCAAATGCATCCTCAACGCCTTCAAATACATCCTCAACATCTTCTTTCTCGACTCTTTCTTCCATATCCAGATTAGTTTGCCATCTATCCTGCATGCTCTCATCAAGATCCTCCGGCCGCATAGGGTGGCCGAACTTGTACCAATCGTTACTCGACAACGAATAAGAGGCGGTGGCAGCGTTACCGTACGGAAGCGATGTCTGTAACGGTACCCCGACTGAGTGTTCCGGGTTCGGCAGGAACAACTGCCCATCGTTCATATCGTTGGCATTCGTTGTCCACTCAGCGTCATGTTCGGCCCCGTTCTCCTGTTCGACCTCGTTCTCGTGTTCGGCCCCGTTCTCGTTTGCGGCGGTGGCGACGACATCCGCCTCATCCTCGCGATCGACAACGATACTTGGGCTCCTGCGATTGAGCCAAGACTGGGTAGTGTGTTGTGGCTGGGTTTTCTGTGGCGGGGTGAGGGCATCAGCGATTTTTGTGCGCAGGCTCCCGACCCACTCATCAAACTCCTCGCCGGTTTGGATATCGAATGGGTTGAAGATAGGCTTGCGACCCAGGTGGTCTGGCAAGGAACGGTCAGATTTGTAATGGAGGGGAAGGCGAGGATAAAATTGGTACATTGACGGAACGGCTTTTGAAGGTCGAAAAGTGGAAGGGGAGGATGTGCTCGGCCGACGGGGTGTGGTGGGGGGGGGTGGCGCGAATTCAGAGAGCTTGGGGATGGGCGAACGGAAGGGCGGCGGCTTTTTCTCTTTCCCTTCCATGGTGGGTATATGATTCGAGTGTGTGGAAGGGGAGGGGTGGGGATGGGGGTGGGGGGAGGTGGGTAGAGACAAAAAGGGTTCGAGAGTCGGAAATGGGAGGGGTATATGTGTTTGAAGAGGTACGGAAGGGGACCTTGTGGGGCAATTTATTTGTCACAACAAACGACGTCATCATTTGCGCCACACAGCGTTTGTATGTTGGTTGTATGTGGAAATGGATAATTGCCTCTTCACCTCGATGGCTTCATGCCGTACACGCACCACATCCTCATCCACGCATGGTTATCAGAGAACTCGTTCACAGCCTGGGCCATCATTTGCTGGTACTCCTCCTTTCTCACGCCCATCTCCGGCGCGATCCTCTCCCATATTGCCATCATGAAGAGTCGCATGCTCTCCACCGCCTCCCTGCCGCGCCTTCCGCGCAGTGGCGTTGTCAGGCTCTCTGATTGCACGCACTCGAGCTCGGTACAAAGCTGGTCCAGGTGCTGGCATATGCTCAGGTCGATGCCTCGGGATAGGCAAGTCCTGTTCACTGTAATTTTGGGGAGGGGCGCACAAGATGATGAGTATGCGTAAAAGGCATGTTCAATCGGAAGCAAATGTCAAGTGTTTTGGAAGCTTGTGTACATGAATCCCGGATCAAATCGTATGTTGGCCCCGACTGCTGGACTTTCGCGTCGAATTCGAGCAGCTCGACCCAGCCGCCTGGAAGTAAATTGATAAAAACGTTAACCAGTCGAAAAAGACTATTCATGTCGATGTATCGATTCCAAATCCGAATAGCCAGAGTATATCTACTTGGATACAAATTATGGCAATCGACGCTAATCGAAAGAGTCTGTCTCCAGAAGAGCAGATAGCCGCCCTCTATCTTTATGATTAGCATCACATCCATGCAAGCAAAAGGGGCGATATGAGTAATAACTACGCGGTCTTGCACATCAACCACAAGTGACCAGATATAGGAACCCCTAGCTATAAGTGCCCAGTATTATAGTTCAGATTTGCCTTCATCGATACATCCTCACCCACTGGCCTTCACACCACATACCTGGTTTCGTGACGCGAATAAGCTCCGCAATGGCGATGGGCCAATCGCTCCGAGTGTAGGTTAGGATGAATGATCTAGGAAGGAGAAATACATTAATATGTGAGGCTATTTGCGGTGTGGGTTATCCACTTACATGCCAAAATACCAAGTGATGTTTAGTCTGTACCTCTGAAACACAAAATCGAACGTGTTGTCGGGAAATGGCAATCCCCTCAAAATGTCGGCCTGGCGGAATTCACAGTTGGGTGGCAAATCAGACTTGGGCCACACATGACTATCACGGTCGATGCCAGTGAACTGTGAAGCGCCAAAGTCGTTGGCCATCTCCAAAGTCCACCCCCCCCCGAAACAGCCTGCATCCAGAACCCTGATCCCCCTCTGAAGTGCCTCTTCCACCGGACAGTTGAAGTTGCCGTGGGCGAGTTTCCTAGAGAGAGTTCGGCACCGATACCAATTGGATGAGAAAAAAAAAAAAAAAAAAAAAAAAAAAAAAAAAAAAAAAAAAAAACGACCACAACGAATGCCAGGAAAACTATACGGCAGACGGTTACCGGATCATGTCGTGTGCATGCCTGCGTCTGTTGAGCTCGTCTTCACTGTTGGGCAGAAATTGTTTCGAATTGCCGATACCCATCACGCAGAAACTCGAACGGTGTCAATCAAGGATGAGGATTGTAGGCACTGGATATTACCAATTTATCGATTTATAGACAAATCGCACGTGAGTGAGATTCCATTTGATTCGTTAGATACGAAACCTTTTATATTATTATATCCTTTTATATTATAATACCGTGCATGCCATCAACAAGATCATCCACATCTTCCTTGGTATAACCACCGACTTTTTTGAAATACAGTAGGCGGTTAATTATAATATAAAAAACCAACGAAAATTCTGGATTGTCTGGGTCACTTGCTGTAGATGCTAATCGATGGAATCAACATGAAGGACATTTTATTATGGTTCACCCGTGCAATCCAAATTTAGTCTCATCACGAGTACTGATTACAGATAATACAAATGTATTACCGACCGGCATCTATTAAGGAGGCATGTTCCGACATTCTAGAAACATCGGTGTATTGATGCTAAATACATGCGTTGTATATACAAGACGAACAAAACGGCATGACCAAAACAAGGTATGCCCGCGATTTGCTTCATTGTCTATCCCTTCCATTATGGGCTTCATGTCTAGAGCCCTCACTGTCCTACGTCTCATTGCAGATAAGACAAATGCTTCCCCACTCTGCGGCCGCTCACCGCTGAACTCCGGTGTCGACCTCGCCGACGTCACCTCCTCGATGCTCAGCCTCTCCCTCGACATCTGCTCGCGTTCCTTCTCCTTCTCCTTGAGTGACCTGGACTTAAGCTTGTGCGACGAGCTGCGATGGTGCGAGCTCAGGGTCGGCGAGGGTGGGTCGGAGCTCGGCGCGGGGACGACGCTTGCGAGCGGATGAGGGCCGCGTTCGCAGACTCGAGTTGCGATTGGAGATCAAAGAGTTGTATCTGGGCAGAGGAGGTTTGGAAGGGTTAGATTCCTGGTGATACGAGACAATACTGGGGAGTGTCGTAATGGCTCGGGAGGAAGGGTATACCTCCAACTCCTCATTCCGCTGCTTCAATGTTGCCAACTCTGATTTTATTCGTTCTGCATCCTTCCGCCGCTGATCTCTTTCGTCGTTCCACAGTCGCATCTTATAGTGGTACAAAAGCGCACCAAGAAGTTCGTGGTTAAAAAAA
>RBNI01005005.1:0-13144 GCA_003990745.1 Jimgerdemannia flammicorona | reverse complement strand
TTTTTTTTAACAGACTCAAAGTCTCACAGATTTTTATTGGAAGAGAATCTAGACTATATAGGCCAAAACCCTCTCCTACCACCCACCAAGTACTGTTCTTCTATTAACCTAAGCTAGCTATTATCTAGTAGCTTGACCATATCAGGTATAGTAGGGTCTATAGTGGCCTATATCTCATTCTGTACACCATGCTCTTCCTATCACCAGGGAGAACTCAGCTATATACCAATAATTGAAAGTGCACACCCAAGATCCCAACATATGTATAAGGCCATATCTGAGCTAAATAGAATAGCCCCTACCATCTTAAAGAGAATGACAGGTAAAGAAAAACTCTCATCAAAGTATATCATGGTAGATAGGGCCTGGTTCTCCCAGTTGAGATGAAGAACTTATATGTGAGATAAGAGGAGACCCCCAATACCTCACTACTTAAGTCTGTGGGCTTCAATTATGTTATTAGCTTCCAGTTCTAGTTGAGTGTAGCCAAGATGTCTGAAATAGGTAGCCTCAGACCCTCTGATCTCTCTCAATGACTGGGACCCAATTCGCTGAATTATCAAAAGAAGCCAAGAGTGACACCTACTATCTAACTGCTCTGTACCAATCAAAAGGCCCCACCAAAACAGTACCCACCTCAGTCCCAATGACTACCCCCAGCCTGGCACTCTACTGGTTCACTATAATCATCCTTTCTCTTATCTGTAATGGTCATCTCCTCTCCCATTCTGATAATACCTGAAAAACAGTTATCTATATTAGAACTACACTTGCTGGAAAGCTTGCCAAAGTTAGAGGGCCTTACTACAGATACTGAGGACCTACAGATAATCTATACTGGGTACTTGATATCCAAGGTCAGCCAACTCCCTACATAACCTGTAATATACTAAAACAATACCTTATTAGTGATAGCAAAAGGAAGAAGACACCATATCAAAATGAATATACTTCAGACATAGCTGAAGGTATCAGAAACTATGAAAAAGTAGAGAAGATACCAATCAGACACTAATAAAGAGGTAACTCATCACTATTGCCTCCCTCCCACTGCTCTACAATAGGTACTGTAAACTAACCTGAGATAGAGAGAATAATAATTGTAGAAAGTAGACTTGGAAGGTCATCTATCAAACTATTATAACCAATAAGATAGTGGAAAAAGCAACACCTAGTAGTTTCTCAATATCATAAAGTATCTGGTGATCTATTGTATTCTTGATACAACTTTATTAGTAGCTTATAGATACTACTCATGGTCATAGATATCTATATCAATATATTTCTAAGAGAACTGATATTGATGGTCAAAGATAGTATTTCAGAGTACTTAGTAGATATATTCAGAGGGTATAGGTATAATTTATTTATATTTCAGTTTTATTTTATAGAAGGAGTATCTGTATATTTGTATGGTAATTATTTAAATAATCATTTTTCAGAGCCAATTTGCAGAATATTTATTTGTTTACTAAATAAACTATTTTAGTATATAGCAACCATAATTTCATAGCTTATCATAGTCTAGTTTAGCCTATAAAGTCACTGGTCTTAAAGATCTTACTAGCTCTTGATATTAGAGAGTTGATAATATCAGTAGCTAATTTTGATATACTCTAGTTCCTATGATATCATAGACTATTTTAGTTTATAACATCAATATAGCTGAAGACTAATTTAGTCTCATGCTATTTTTAGTATCTTTAGTCTATTTCTGAGGTATATCCATAGTAATGTCAGTGTGAGTATACACTAAACTAGTACAGAGGCTAGTGACTACTATGATGTTGCTGGCTAAAGAGGGCTGAAATTAGTGCAAAATCATTATGATCTCACTAATATTCTTAGTTTTTCTAGCATGTAACCTTGCTGGTGACACAAATCCAATGATGTCAGCTTGGTGATGTCATCATTTGTGACGTTGTAATGTATTTTCATTACACGTGGGAAGTCTTGGCATGTTGACAAGTCACAGGTGAATAAATAGGACCTAGTCTCTCCTGCCTTACTCACATCAATCATGGCTGCCACATCGCTCGTCAACCCTTTTACAGAACGGTTCGCCTTCGCCACCTCGCTCGATGTCCGCCGCAAGCTCGTTGATTCTGAATTGGTGGCGGGAACCACGGACCACTATATCTACAATTGCTTGGTTGACCTTCAGCTGTTGCAAGAGTGCCACGACGCACGTGTTGCCACAGGCACATCCACGGTCGACCCCACACCAGAGGAACAAACCGCACTGAAGCGCCTTCGCTCGCTCCTGGAGAGGCCTCCAACGAGTTTCCGTTCGAACACACCCGGTTGGGATGAGATCTCGCGCAAGTTTCACTTATTCAACTACGCGTATGACCCGCAATGCACACTCGAGTATCTCAAGAAGCAATGGAGTCTGCAGTTTGATCATGTTCCCGACCCAATTGACGACGAGAAACACGATCTGTCTGCCGACTCCGTCAGTTCAAGTACCCTTGACCCAATCTTGATCGACACAGCCACGCTCCTTCGGAACCGGATCCCACTCCTCGCGCAAGAGTCCACGTATAATTCAACCATCAGAGAATTCAACAAGCCGCTTGCTCTTCGACATCTTTGGCCCGCCACCGCGGCCATGGACGCTGTCTCTCTCCGCTCCTACATGGACTCTCTGCTGAGAGATCGACCGCACCCCAGGCTCTCAAACCTCACCGTTCGACTCCACGACGCCATCGTGAAATTCTCCAAGACTGATGCTTCTTCCAAAGTCCCCACCGCCACCGAACTTCCCGGGCATAATCTGATCACTTCACAGATATTGGATAATCTCCCACTTTCGCATCTACTTGAATTGCGCACGCTATTGCCCGTGATTGCAGAGAATTCGGATTATGTCCTGGCTGTATTGCGGAAGTTAACACCAAGAATCGACGCCTGTTTAATGCAGAGGCATGATACGTCGTCGTTATTGAAGGATCGAGAGAGTGGCGCATTGGATCAGGCAGAGCAGGAGCAGTTTTTGAGGATGGCACTGGAGTTTGTAGAAACGTTGAGTCAGACGTATCTGGACCTCCGGTTCGCCGTCCTTCACGCTTGGCTAAAGTTTGGGATGGAGAGGAATGTGTGGCACGAGGAGGCATTTTTGAGGTAAATGTCTCAATTACGCTAACAACTTTTATCTGAATGTAGCACTACCCTTCTCATTCGGGGCATTGCGCAAACTGAAAACGAACATACATGTATACAATCAATCCCCAATTGCTATGCTTCTACGCCCTCTTCATCGCTACCAGATATGTCCGTATCCCAAAACACACCTCTTGGTACTCGGTCACGGTCCTTCCAACCAATATCCTTCCCTCCGATTACGTCACCTTTGGCCGAACCTTCGATGTCCCTTTTATCCGACCTGTCTCCTCCGCTGCCGACCAAATCCTCACGAACGAGTTCCTCATGCACCACTTTCTTCAATACCGTTCGTACGAAGCCTTTGTCGGCATACTAGACCTCGAAGCCTACCTCAAACCGCTCTTCGCCCGCACTATGATCATGGCCCGTATTGGCGATGCCGCCGACTGGTACCCTTTGCTCGGCGCCACCGGCATCCAGGCCCTGAGCACAAACAATGAGCTCGTGTTCACACCACAGTCGGCGCGTGCGAACCTGCGCTTTGCGCCCGAGGATTCGGTCAAGCTTAGCCTGCGACTCAAAAACATCCGGACGCTGACTATCCGCGAGTTCCGAGTGGACACCCTGGCGTACTATAGGCAGACGCAGAAGGAGTTCGACGAAACGATTGACTTGGATGGATTGACACCCGCAAGAGAGAGAATTGTTGAGTACAGTGATAAGCCTAGCGTGGAGCGGCACGAAGAGGCTTTTGAGTTTGGGGAGGTGGTGGAGGAGGGGGAGGATGTGCATGTGAAGGTCGAGGGAGATGTGTATCAAGGCCTGAAAGGGAGAGGGGTGTGGGTGATAGATTTCGTCGGCGGAAGGCAAAACTGTCGGGCCGTGGTTAGGAAGGTGAGTGTTCTCGATTCTGATGATAATGGTGTCGTGATGTGCAAAGCGTGTTGCACGCCACGACGCTGTCGTATGAAATGTAATGCTCAAGTTTTGTTTGCATCGCTCGATTGTGTCCGATATTCTATAATGGGACATTGTAGGGTACCCTCCGTTATCTTGTCAAAGATACCATTGCCGGCCACCTCTTCACCATCCTGGATGAGGCGCACCGCCGCGTGACTAAGGACTGTTCGATCTGGATTGCTAGCAAGAGCTATTTGGTTGGTACCACCGCATCTTGTATATAGATTTAAAGTGACGAAAACGTCGGACATTTCGACAGGTCGCACCGGTTTTATTATTTTATTATTTTTTATTCTACACTCCCCTCCTATTCGTCCATATGGATATGGAGGTTTGAAAACTACACGCCCACCGCTTTATGCAAACTGAGCTATCCTCCTCCATTTGTCTTCTACCAACCTCTCAGCCAGATGCATCCGGCGACATCCTGATCCCTTACACGACAACGGAGAACACCAAAGAAGTCATTTTGCTCACGCAATCCGGGTTTACAGCGTTGCGGTACTTCCATCACAAGCAGGAGATATACAAGCTCGGTGCAGGGTTCTACGTTAATCCAGAGGCGATCGTAAGGGATAAGAAAGCCCAGGTGAGTGTGATTGGGTGGCATTGCAGGCTTATAAAACTATATAAGAAAGGATACTGCTGTCATAGTCAGAAATATGGCGTTTTCCCTTGTAATCCATTTCGTCCTATCTCAGCCAACCTTCACTAATTTCCTTCTGTTTTGACTTTGCTTTTTCTTCGTATGATCATGCCTTCGCCACGTCCTTCTTTAGATCATCGTCCATCCCCACCTGGCTATTAACAACCAGCTGGCACCGCTTGCGATCTTGGAGCCAAAATCCGTGCAACTCACCATTGTATCTAAGGACAGCGATGACGTCAGTTCAACACGCGTCATCGACGAATTTGCGATAAACGAGGGAGAGTGTGGATTGGCGGAGTTCAGGATTCCTGACAAGCGTGGGTTTACCTCTTTCTTGAAGTTTTATGGCCCAACCCAAGCAAATTAAAGTGAAGGAAATAAGCCTAATTAGAGCATTTATGAAATGTAGTTGGCACAAATAGGCGTAATATCGCTAAACCGCGTCCTTAAAAAGTGATACTAACTTTACCGTGAATATATTCTTCCAAACCCCAGTCTCCTCTCTCCTTTTCACACTCAAAGCGCGAGTTCGTCTCCCTTCCGACAATAATCGCGAACAAGAGCTCTCTTTTTCCTATACATATAATGTTGAGTCTCGTAACTATAACGAGGCGTCTGGAAATACTGATAGGGATTTGTTCGCGCCCTTTTTGCGAAAGGACGAGGCTGGGTATTATTTGCAGCTCCTGGGAAAAAATGGTGAATATGATTATTGTATTTGGAAATGGTGCGAAATACCCTAGAGTAGTAATGTCCACGCCATTGTCAAGGCCGAACTGTTTATCATATCTATTTCTACACACACACAGGTGAAATCCGTCCGAACCTCCCCGTTCCCATACATCTAAAGCACAAGTATTTTTCCAACGCCATTGTTGTCACTCCTATCCTCCGTTCCGACGTGCAGGGTATCATCCGTCTTGGGCCCCTCCACGACGTTACTTCCATTGTGACACCTCAACACGACTTTCGTACACGGACATGGATGATCGATGGCGACGAGGACGCAAGAACAATAGTTCCTGGCGTGATTCAAGAGTATTCTGGCACAGAGATAATTATCCCTGTGAGCGGCAAGGTTATGGATACATGGGACGTGGTGTTGGTTGAGACTGGACATAACGAAACTGTGCTAACGGATCAAACCGCCAAACTTACAATCCGCGACCACGAGGTTGTGATTCCCACGGGGCTTGATCCCGGCAACTACAAGCTCTATATTGACACGACCTTCAGTGTCAATATCGTCATGCTTCGCATCGTTCGACCAGCTTTGCCACCTTCCAATGCATCCACCTTTTCCAGCTACTGTCTAGGCCACACTCGACATCTTGAATCTACCTCGCTCACAACTGCACGGCCGCTTGGCATTACTTCGGTGGCCGTGACGCAGTCGGACTTGAGTTCTGACGAAGTCATCCTTGTCAAAGTGCAGAACCATTCTCCTACACGCACAATTGTGCTCGCAACCGTCTCTTGGACGGTTCCGCACAAGATACACCGGCTCGATTCCGTGCTAGAACAGAGCATGCACGCCTTCTTTGCCGCGCCTAGTGGGCAAGCTATTGATGTGACAGATGAAGAGAGTGAATTTTTGGATGGGAGGATGTTGGGTGATGAGTATGAATACATTTTGGAGAGGGCGAGGGAGAGAAGATGGACGGGTAATGTATTTAAGAAGCCCACACTGTTGGTGAAGCCTTATGTAAGTTTTGCTTCTTTGCTGTTATTTATGTATCTTGTTTTTTTGGTGTAATACGTCTTTGCGCTGTTTTGTGTCCATGATCCTGTCTTGTCACGCTATCATTGCTCGGTTTTTATCTCTTCTAGCTAGCCATTAATTTTCTGAAAAATTCCGATCTTCGAATATAGAAACACGCCGACACCTACACTACGTCATTAGCCACTCAAGGCGGTACCAACTTCAAAAAAAAAATGAAAAAAACTTCCGTCTCATACTCTCCAACTTCCGTCTCGTATTCTCCAACGTCCCCTTCATATTCATCTGCGGGTTCTCAAGCATATATTGGCGCGCGCCCGGCACCCCCGCCCTCGGTCATGCCTTCTCTCCGACGGTTTAGAAGCTCTTCCCCTGCGTTCGAGTTTGGTGGGAATCAGATACCGAGATGGGGTAAGCAAGATATTTGTTGTTTTGACATAGGTGACGAACTTGATCATCGCAATATAACTAGATACAAACCGACTCAGATTTACTCCGTAAAGCTCTTTGGTGACCATCATGCAATGTATTTATATTTTGTTGCCACCAGACTTCATCGGTGGCCACACTACTGTCATCGCCAATTTCCGCCCCGACGCCCGCGGCACCATCGCTCTCCGCCGCTCCCAACTTGGCCAGGGTAACATATTGCAGCTTGTCGTGCTCTCTAACGATCAACAAGTCTCCCGCCAAATTGTCCTCCCGTCATCCTCTCCCACCCTCAAACTCCGGGACCTTCGTCATCGAACAACGCTGGACCCTAACGGCACTTATGTTGGTGCCAAGAGTGTGTCCTTCCTAAACCCACCTATATCCACATCAGATTCTAAACCGATTCCTGTTACTGTGGAAATGGACGCGACATCGGCCTCCGAGCTCGAAATTGTCGGATCGCTACGCAAATTATACACGCTCATGATCACTCTTGGGGAAAAGACGTTGAACAAGGAACACAAACAGTTGTTGACAGATTTTGAGTTTCTGACAAGGTGGCATAGTCTGGACATGCAGGATAAGCTGAGGCTGTACGATCGATGGGCATGTCATGAGCTAAATTTCTGGTTGTTTAAGCGGGATCGTGGATTTTTCGAGCGCGTGGCGAAGCCTTTTATACAGGTTAATTCAGAATACTTACCGGCTCTTCTCCATTTACCACGACGACTGCATGAAAACGTGACTTGCTCATCCCGATGAACTGTTATCTTCTGTTTTTCACACACTATACCAGAACAAGATCTATAGGACATTTCTTGACGACTATCTCCTTGATCTGCCCCTAAACGCTTATATTTCTAGTTTCCAACGTTTCAATCAATTGAATGTCGCCGAGCAGTGCCTACTCGTGAAGAAGATAGGTGGTGAATCCGAGCATGCGCGGACGCTTGAGGATGCAGTGAAGGCTGCGCCAATTGACAGGATAAAATTCGAACAGTTATTTGGGACGGTGTTAGCCGGGAGCGCTTTGAATGAGATAAATGAGATAAGGTGAGTGAAGTCAGAAAGGCCTAATTTCACGGAGGCGAATTGAAGAGGACATATTTTTTTATTTTTTATTTTATTTTATTTTATTTTATTTATATGTTTATCGTGTCATATCTTGAATTCCTTCGCTTCCCCTGTACTTTAGTGTTGTTCAGCCCCAATATAACGGTTTCCAGGCCCTATGTGATGTAGGGCCGGTTGGTCTTGCAAGGTCGGTTGGTGCTGCAATGTCGGTTGGTGCTGCAATGTCGGCTGGTGCTGCAAGGTCGGCTGGTGCTGCAAGGTCGGCTTTGGTTAACTTAGATAGTGCTAGAGGAGGAGATGGCGTAAGGTTCCAATCGATGGAAGAAGAAAGTGACGAAGATATGGGGTTCGGCCTCTTTGACAATGGCGAAGAACTCGAAGAAGCCGATGAAGCCGAAGAAGCCGAAGAAGCCGAAGAAGCCGAAATGGAAGCCGAGGAAGATAAATCGGCGACAATTGCGAAGGAAGTGAAGCATACCGGTCTTCTTAAGCTTAGACAGCTTGCATTAAGTAGGAGGCAGGCTTTGTACCAGAACCAACGACCGACAGAGGAGTTGGCGGAGACCCACTATTGGGGTTTGAGCGTCCGGGCGACGACACCGGAGCTAGTGACCGTGAATGCGTTTTGGGCGGATTACGCCAAATGGACTGGGAAGGAAGCAGGTTCATTCTTGTCGGAGGTAAGTAATTACGGTGGTTTCAGAATGGTCTACTTAATAGCTAATTCTCCTTCACTTTGGGGGGTTATAAGATCATATCGAATTAACCCTGTTCTACCAACTTGCGTTTCTCTAGAATTTCATTTACGCAACTAAGAACTTCACCGAAGTCATGTTTGTCCTCGCGCTTTTGGAACTACCTCTGAATGAACCTGTAGAGCCCGAAATTGTGACCAAGGATGCTCGCGTCTCGTTCCGATCCACGACTCCAGCAGTGATTTTCCACAAAGAGTTGAAGGTGCGCGCAGAGCAGTTATGTTAATGCGCGATTTTGTTTCCATGTCGCAGTTCGATATACCATAAATGAACCTGTCAGGATCGCTCATCCGCTCGATTTTTTTCATTCCTTTCCACATACAGCAATGCTCAATGAGTGCTTCCGACAAGTCGATACTTGTGATTCGAAACTACTTTGTCGACGCCGATCGTATCTATTATGACCACAATAACCAGTCGGGCCGCAAGTATATTGACCCAAAGGATTTCCGACGACACGTTGTCTATGGGTGCCATATCGTGCTGACGAGTATGTTGCATCATTTTCTCCGGCCAAATGGCATAGGACAGCCATGGATATACTTTGAATGCGCGAAAGTTTCTATCTCACATTATCTTATGGGTTTTCTTTTCTTCGCCTCTTGAACTTTTAGATACATCATCCATCAGACAAACAGTTGACCTTTCCTTTCAAATCCCCGTCGGGGCAGTTCCGGTCAAAAAGAGCCAGTATATCGCGACCCGACTTGTCGACACGGCGCCGTTCACGATCTGGCAAGGTGATTACACATACTCGACATTAATGATACACCTTTTGTTTACCGAAATATTAATTTCCCCTTGCTTGCTTGCTCGCTCCTCTCAGACGAATACCTCTTCTACTTCCCCGAGACTGGCTCCTTCCCCCACCTCCCCGTCTACGTCTCGAAGTCTGGCGAGCTGCTCGCATATTCGCCTGCCACCACCGTGGTTGTCACCGACAAGCCCAAGCCCATCGATCGGACCTCATGGGCGGCAATCGCGATCCGCGGATCGAGCGAGGACGTACTTGCGTTCCTCGAGGCCGAGAATCTGAATAACGTGCAGTTGGACAAGATCACGTGGCGCGCCAAGGACCGCGACTTCTGCGTCGCGGTGACCGATTTATTAAGAAAGAGGAACAAATTCGATCCCAAATTGTGGGCCTACGGCTTTTTCCATGATCTGCCGAAGCTGATGAGAGAGTATCTTGAGCGGAACTTGTGGCCGCAGTACTCTGACGTATTCTATTTTCTAAGATCACCGTTGCTGGATGTGAGGGCGGATGAAACCGGGAATTTCTTGCATCTGGATTACTATCCTCTAGTGAATGCCAGAAGTGAATATAGCTTTCCGACTCTTTTCATCCTTTCACGTTTGTCTGGCCGTTTGGCGGTCGAGAATTCCAATTAAGTTCTTGTTTTTCATTTTGTAGTGCATCGCGTGCGGAGTGGCAATCACATCCTTAACAAAAACTTCTTTGATCAGTACCATCGTTTCCTTAAATTTATCTCCCGCAAGCCGCAGCTCGAGTCCACGGATCTGTTGTCCATCGTCATTTATCTTCTCCTGCAAGATCGTCTGGAGGAAGCACAGACTTTTCACGAACTTCTCCGCCAGCGAGTCGAGAGCGCCAACGGCACAATCCTGCAACCGCAACTCCAACTCGATTACCTCGCCGCCTTCTTCGAGTTCTACGTTTCCAAGGACGTAGCAATGGAGCACCCCGAGACCATCGACTTTGCCATTACGCGCGAGCTCACCCGCCACTACCGCGACCACCCGGTGCTGAGGTGGCGCGGCTACTTTGATGAGATGGCGCGGTTCCTGGAGGAGGTGGACGGTCACCGCAACGCGTCGGCGGAGCTGGCAATCGACGAACGTGAGGAGCTACGCGCCGATCAATTGAACGAGCGTCTCGCGCGGCAACAACCCTCATTTGATTTTGAGATCAAGGACGACACGATTGTCGTCAGCTATCTCAACGTCGATGAGCTGACCATCAGTTACTACGTCATGAACGTCGAAATGACCTTCTCGACCAGCCCTTTCGTCGGGAACGAAGGCGCAGGGAACCACACGTTTATCGCGCCGAACTACTGCGAAACACACAAGATTCCCCCTCCGCAAACCTCAGACGACGTGGCGGCGGCGGTGAGGGAGCCGGGCAACGACGACGACGAATTCGCGATGGTTGGCGGCGGAGCGGCGGCTCCACGCAATACGCGCACATTCTGTATCCCACTCGCCCCGCGGTTCCGGCACGCAAATGTGATGCTCGAAATGGCGGGTGCTGGGATTACGCGGTCGCTGGCGCACTACGCGCACGTGCTGACTGTGCAGATCGCCGAGACGTACGGGTATTTGCGGGTGTCCCACCGCAAGGACGGGAAGCCCGTACCGGCGGCGTACGTGAAGGTGTATGCCAAAATGGCGAGCGGGAAAGTGAGGTTCTGGAGGGATGGGTATACAGCTTTGAATGGGTCGTTTGAGTATGCGAGCTTGTCGGAGAAGGATTCGGATGGGAAAAGCATACTTGAGAAGGTGAAAAAGTTTGCATTACTTGTGCAGGGAGATGATTTTGGAGCTGTGGTGAAGGAGGTCGTGCCACCCAAGGCCTGAACGCTGGCGTGGAGTTTTGGTTTGTCTGGTTGATGCAGTCGGTTAGGGTCAATTTTACAAAGTTCAGGTCCGACAAAAGATGTGACAAAGGATTCTTGAAAGGTAAAAAATATGATTGAAGCGAATAAATTCCTGTGGTTTGATGTGAGGATCTGTGATTGTCTAAACAGAACAACACATTCGATGGCTGAGGCCCCTTCGGTTTGTGCAGGCGTGCAAATATGCATTGGCTGGTCAGATACACGTTATTTCCCCAAGCGTACTCCCAGGGGATGATATCGAGGTCGGAGTCGCCATTGAGATCGAGCAGGATCCGACGCTTTGAAAGAGGCCGTAGCATATCCTGCATTGAGCATATTGATAGGTTCATAGTTAAGAACATGATACACAACTGGCTAATGGCCATTTGTATAAAGATTGTTATAGGAAAAATAATCATAGATATTGTCAATTCATTTCCATGTTGGTTTGAAAAATGAATAGTTATACATAATGACAACTAATATATCCGACGTACATCTAACTGACTGCTCATAATTATACAGAAAACCTGAAGACTCTATATAATAGACTGTATTCAGTATAGGTAATGGATATCTATATTCTGATTTAAATGTGAGATGAGTTCTCTAGCTCAGTACATAATTTCCCTGATAGAAGGAATTTGATTTTCTCATAGAGTGAAATATAACTTGACTACCAACAATCTAATATACTAAAGAGATTGAACAGCAGCTCCTTTCTCCGCTACCTTACCAGTCACAAGGTTTGGTAGGCAACCTTCCGAGTCCCCTTTCCCCTATTATTACCCCCTCTACCTTGGGTTGGTTTGCTGTACCTGCAGGGGCATGGTGAGAGGAGGGCAATGATGATGAGTTGCCCCTTTATCAGTGTCAGATCAGTGCTTCCTCCACTTTTTTGCAGATTCTGGTGCCTTCGGCTGCATCTGGGGTGTACCCATTTTGGTGTAGCACCTTCTTCCTTTTGCCATCACCAACAAGGAGTTGTCTCAGTATGTCTCAGGCTATGTAGGGAGTCGGCTGATCTTGGGCATCAAGTGCTCAGTGTAGGTTACCTGCAGGTCTTTAGTATCTGTGGTGGGGCCCTCTGGCTTTGGTGAGCTTCCCGGTGAGTGTGGTTCTGGCATAGGTGACTGTTTTTCGGGTGTTGTCAGGATGGGAGGGGAGATGGCCATCACAGATAGAAGGAAGGGCGATAACGGTGAACCAGTAGAGTGCCAGGCTAGGGGCGGTCATCGGGGCTGGGGCAGGTGCTGCTTTGGTGGGGCCTTTTGATTGGTGCGGCGTGGTTAGGTGGTAGGTGTCACTCTCGGCTTCTTTTGGCAGTCAGTGGGGTTGGGCCCCAGTCGTCAGAGAGAGTTGAGGGGCCTGAGGCTACCTATTTCAGACATCTTGGCTACACTCAACTGGAACCGGGAGCTGATATAGCAATGTAATTGAGGCCTACAGGCTTGAGTAGTGGGATATTGGGGGTCTCCTCCCACCTCATGTGTAAGTCCTTTACTCACCTCAACTGGGAGAACCAGGCCCTACCCACTGTATTGTGCTGTAATGAGGGTTTTTTCTTTGCCTGTCATTCTCTTTGGGGTGGCAGGGGCTATTCTATTCAGCTTGGGCATAGTCTTGTATATATGTTGGGTTCTTGGGCATGTGCTTTTGGTCGTTGGTGTATGGCTGGGTTTCCCCTGGTGGTAGGGAGAGCATGGTGTGCAGAATGAGGTGTGGGCCAATACAGGCCCTACTGTGCCTGGTATAGTCGAGCTACTGGACAATAGCTAGCCTAGGTTAATGGGGGGGCAGTGCTTGGTGGGTGGTGGGGGAGGGTTTT
>RBNI01005004.1:0-13145 GCA_003990745.1 Jimgerdemannia flammicorona | reverse complement strand
CTTTATCAATATCTTATAATATTTTACTATATTATATTTATTTATTTATATTCATAACTTAATATACTCTATCAAACTATACTCCTTCAGGAGATTACTCATATGATATATATATCTAGATTATATAATCCTTATTGTTAAAGATCAGAATTATTCTTTTAATAGTATTTATGCTTACTATAGAGATTGTGATTATTATTATATTCATTTCTGAGATATCTATAGTATTTGTACTCAATATATTATTTAAGCTTAATGCTCTTGTACTTATATTTTCTAATATCTTAATATAGAGTAGTATATAGTCTTTATATATAGTCTTAGAGAGATATTTCTTAGCTACTAATTAGAACTTATAATCTTTATTATGAATATAGAGTAAAGTAAAGAAGAATATTATTTATTAATCTAAGATGCTTATATTTTTATATGTTAAAATTAGTAATATAATCATAGGTAATATAATTATATATAAGCTATATATGAGCTACAAATTATTAAGATATAAAATAATAAGAATTTTAATAAGTATTAAAATAAATTATATATTTTTCTTATAAAATTTCTTAAGTAGTTATCTCAAAAGTTTCTAGTCTTTATAATTCTTATATAGTTAGCATTATGACTTAAATATCTAAAATAAAGATAGTTCTTCCTTTCAGTAGAGTAATACTTAGGAGAATTAATCTACTGAAGAATAGTAGTTCTTATTTCAATAAATATTAATTCAAGAAATTATTCTATTACTTTAGTAACTAATTTAGATATTTCTACTTTATAAATATATTATCTTATAAGTCTATAAAACTTTATCTGAAAGTCTTATTCTTTTTTAATACTAGATATAGTTTACAGAATTCTGAATATAAGTTTTAAGTAAAGTGTTCAGTAAGTTCTTATTACTATTCTTTATATTAGCTTTCTTAGTCAATAATAGTCTTTATATCTTGTTTTTCTCTTACTTGAGAATTTAAGATATCTAGTCACTTTTTAAAGAATATATAAAATTAGATATTAAATTTAATATAAATATTATTCTCTTTATTATTACTTAATTCTATATTACCAAAACTTCTTTATTATTATATTTACTCTTATTTACTTAATCATTCTGATCAGTCTGATTCTGAGCTTATAGTTATTATAATGAGGTATAATCAAAGATATAGTCATCTTTAGATCTATCTCTATTTACAGAAATTCCTATTACTTTAAATGTGAGTACACAACCTCCAAGCTACTGAAATCACACATCACCCTCTAAACAAGCTACTGAAATCACACATCACCCTCTGAATAAGTCACTGAAATCACATGCAACCTCTGAATAAATCTGGAAATTACCTGTATAATCACAAAGCTAAGTCAAACTGAAGTCATAGCACATCAAGCTAAGTCAATATGAAGTCACAGAACATAAGATTTACACAAACAGAATCTTATCAATCAGGACCAAATGCATATATACTAAGCACCAAGATATATCAAAAGAGAGAATCAAAACAAACAACAACCACAACTTCCGAACATATACAAATATGATCACCAAGATCTACAACTACATCTGTGCTGATATTTGGAATGCTATTGTCAACTGAGTCACACCCCCTCTGCCCCTCATTAATATCCATAGTCTAGCACCCCTCTACTTTATGGAAGCCTGATGGAATGCTCTAAATATACTTAGCGAGACCCACCAGATCGGACAAATCTCAAGCTACTACCAGATTAGCCACCTTCTGGAAGATATGGTCGAACACTACCACAATATAGATATTACCCAGATGTCTCAATATCAGAAACTTATCGCCTGCAAATACTGAGAACTCTTCTATGAGTACAGCACCTTTATTTCCTATCTTTGAGTTACTACTAGTGAAATGGTTGCTATCTTGTTCTATGGTCAAATCGACAATATGATCCAAGAACTCAACTACAAGTATCTCAAATATATTCAGACTATAGACAGAACCTTTCTGCATCCTGATGACCATATCCTGCAAATGCCTCAAGTTGGTTATACTATAAAGGATATCTATAATATAATCCACTTCAATGAAGATGAAGCAGAAGACAATAATCCCTCTGATGCTGACATGACCTCAAGCCAAGGATCTCTACCAATCCTGATCACACCACCAACCTTACCAATGAACTTACAATAGTTCATAATAGCATACGAGACTTATTGGAACAATGATCACTGGTATGAATACCAATCTATATTCACTCCCGATTACTTCAACTATAATGAAGAGACTAGAGAATACAACCTATACCTTCAGACAACCCTTGAGATCGAACCAACAACTCCATTACCTGAGTATGAGCAACACGAACCACAGCAGCCAGCTTACTACAACTCTGCAACTCATAGTGCTGTAACCTATAGAAGGTATACAGATAGCGAATCTGATAAAAGCAAAGATGATGCACCACTTCTTTATCCACCAACACCTTATCTAGCATATGAGATAGATGATGTAATCCTGTGGGATGGTGATGAAGTCCCAATGTATTACTACCTCAGTGAACAAGGAAACATAATCTGTGAACCACTCTTCCTAGATGACTACTTCATCAGAGATGATGCAATTGATGATGATGTCATTGAAGACTATCCAGACAGCATCTAAATCTATAAATAGCTTAGCAGTCATAGTATAGTTAGATTAGTCTTATATGACATGACTGTGAACTGACTCAGCAGTCAGATGATCTCTTGACATGTCAGATCACACTTGTACTCAGAGGATTCAGATTGGCCTTTTTCCAGTACTATTCAGATTACACAACCTTTGGAGAGCACTTACAACATTGTTTTTGGAGAAAAGAGACTAACAATATGGCGACTGACAGGCAACCTGAGGTACATACTGGGTAGGGTGGCCCAAGTGCTTTTGACTGGTAGCAGGTGGAGAGGGGTCAGGCCTGGGGGGGAGTATGAGGGGGCTGTTGGCCAGTGGACATGGAAGGGGTAGAGGAGGTGGCGGAGGCTCAGGATCTGGGAGGGCGAGCTTCATGGAGACGGTGAAGGGGAGACAACAGGCATCAGGGCTGGAGGGCTGGCTGAGGAAGGGTAGAGAGACTGAGAAGGTGCCAGTGTAAGGGGGAGCAGCCCTTGGAAGGGGAGGCAGTGGAGCTGGGGGAGTAGTGGCTGGGGGGAGTATGACTGCTGATGGTGATAGGACTGTTGATCTGGAAAAAAATCCAGATGTGACAGCTGATGGAGAGGCTGAGCGGCTGAGGCTTAGAAGACAAGGGGACTTGGCAGATGGTGTAACAGGTCTGGCAGTGGCCCCATTGCTCAAAAAATCAATCTCGGCATTTGCAGTTATACTGTGCTTCCAGGGCCTAGCAGTGATGGTGAAAATGGTACTGGGGCTCATCACTAAGCAGATGGCAGAAGCTGCATCCATGAAGTTTTTGAAGGGGCTGGAGGGAGTAGAGGTGGGTTTTGAGGAGGCAGCACCATTGGAGGAGGCACTGAAGGTTGGATTGGTGGTTGGAGAGGTGTGTATTCTGATGGTACATTGTCTGAAGTGGGATCTCAGGGTGGTCCAACTGCTGGTAAAAGGAGTGCCAACAGTGACAGCAATGGAGATGAGAAAGAGGGTTGAGGACTTCATGGTGGAATATGGAGAGGTGGTGGATATTGGATTCAGAGTCTGGGAAGGAACTTCGCTCAGGACTAGTGATGTGGATGTGAGAATTAGGCTGGCTGGGAAGGAAGCTACTGGGAAGGCGAGGGACTGGCCTTCGGCAATAGTCTGGGAAGCAATTTTGTATAAGGTGATGAGGGTGAAGGGAAGTGAGGAGGAGGAGGAGAATTTATTGGAAGTACTAGAAGAGTTAGAGGGTGCTGTAGAGAGGCAAGCAAAGGCTTGGGCAGTCTTCGAGGAGTCGATACACTTGGAGGTGGCAGATGGAAAGTGGATTTGAGTGAACAAAGAGCAGTGGAAAAGGGCTCAGGGACATAAGAGGCAGAAGGAGCTGCTGGCCAAACTGGACAACAGACCACTGGGGAATGTGAGCAAGGTGAAGAGCACTGGGGGAGCCGGAGCGAGTGTCTGGGCAAGCAAGGGGGAGGAGAAGGATAAGAAGGAGGCAGGGGAGGACAAGGAGAAGACTAGTAAGGATCTATATGCTGATGGCATGCTAGAGGTTTGGGAGGAGGACTGGGAGGGCTCCCCTACCCCTACCCTGCTTATCAGGCATGGCCTGGCTTCCCAAAATAGGGCAGTAGAGAATGTGCCAATATGAGGGGCCCAGAGGGTGCAATTCGGAGTTCCAGAGGTAGTGTATGAAGAACAGGTGGTGGCAGCTGGTGAGGAGGAACTGGTGGATGTCCCAGAGGTATGGGATAAGGCTGCAAGTACTGGAGCTGACACCACAATGTTGGATGGCAGGAGGCTGGCAACTCTGGGGGGGAAGGAGGTGGGGAACTTACTTTGGATGTGTCGGATGATGAACAACTTGGTAGTAGAAGAGTTGGGGGAGGTAGACTTGCGAGTAATGAGTGATGAGTATTGGGCAGAAATACTACAGGGGGATGGAGTAATGAAGGCATTGAAGGCAGAAATTCTTGCAGTGTACCTAGAGGAGGAAGGGTATGAGGTAGATAAGGAGAGGGAGGTAGAGATGGCAGTCATTGCTGGAGAGAGAGCTGAATACTGCTGGAACAAGCATCATGGACTACAGCTCTGGCAGGAGGCATGCATAGAATACTGAGAGAAGTTCAAGGAGAAGGCAGATGGAGAGATGAATGAACTGCTGGCTAGATTGGAGGCTCAGAGGGCAGAAGAGGAGGAGGTGGCTGCGGAACACAATCTGGACATGGCACAGGAGGAGATGAGCATAGAGCAGTAGAGATCGATTGACAACATAACGTATTTCATTATGAACAGTACAACCAACATTTTTTCTTTAAACGTGAATAAGTTACAGAGTACTACTCGATGCAGGAACATTTTTACTTAGATAAAGGGATTGGAGGCCAATCTCTTCCTTTTGCAGGATGTTAGGTGTGAGGATGATTCTGATAGGATGGAGTGGATGAAGGAATGGGGAGGTGTGGTGATTTGGAAGGGTAAGGTTGGGATTTTGGTTCAGAAAGGCAGAGGGGAGATACAGGATGTGAGGAGCTGGGGGGAGAGACTGGTCTGGGGTGAGTGGATTCATGCAGGCTGGGAGCCAGTTACAGTTGGCTCCTACTACTGTTCTGTGATATGGGGTGAGCAGGTAGATTGGGTAAAAAGTTTACTGGAGAGTGGGAGCCTTGTAGAGGCTGGGGTGGATATGCTTGGGGGCGATTTCAATATGGTTCAGGACATACTATTGGATAGAACAGATGGAGGATAAGGTGCTGAGAGCAGGAGTGGAGGACTGGTGGTATGGGAGGAGGTTGAAAGACTAAGTGCACTGGTAGATGCTGGTAGGGAGTGCTGGGGGAATAGAAGGGTTTATACACATTGGGCAGGGGGTCTGGGGATAAGAATCAACTGGATTCTGACAGCCAGCTGCTGGGGTCTAGATGTTTGGAAGTCGTTAGAGGTGGAATGGTGTCCATAGTCGAATCACTGGAGGCTTTTGGGACAGAGGTGCTTTGGGGGAAGTGGGGATGGGCCTGGACATTGGTGCCTCAATTCCTCTTTGTTAGATGACAAGACTCAGTGGGATGAGTAGGCTAAGGACATTCAGCTGAGGGTGGAGAACTGGCAGCAGGAAGGTGCCTCAGTTGGGATTCGGTGGATAAGGATGAAAGAGATAGCCAAGATTTACTGGAGTGAGGCTGACAAGGAGGCAGGGAAGCAGAGGAGGTGTAGAGTGTATTGGGCTTCTACTAGATTGACTAGGCTCCTGGAGGAGTGGGCAAGGTTGAAGATGTTGGAGAGAGAAGAAGATTGGAGGTTAATAAGGGTGAAAATGGAGGTTGGGGAACTACAACAGGTGCTGCGAGAAGAGGAAGAAGCAAGGGTACAGAGCTTGGCAGCATGGCTCCGCTGGCAGGATCTGGAGGAAGGGGAGAGGCCTTCCAAGTTTCTTATAAAGGCTCTTAGGACAAGGCAGATACAGCAATAGTGGGAAGAGGTGTTAGACTCAGATGGTATACTGGTGCATGGTATACAGGACATTCTTGGATCACTGAAGGAGAGATGGAGTGGATTGTGGAGTGAGGAGGAGGGTGGGGCAGATGCTGTAGCTATTGACTGAGCATTGGAGGATTGGTACCCACCATAAGTCGAGGGACTTGGTGACCTAGTGATGCCGGTACAAGAAGATGAGATCCACCAGGTTCTTGCTGCGACAATGTCAGGTACGGCACCTGGAGAGGATGGTCTGCCCTGGGATTTTTGGAAGTAAATGGTTGGAGTCTCAGGGGTGATGGGAGAGATGACAGCATTATGTGACTCCATTCTACAGACTGGGAGGTGGGTGGGAGAGCAGGATCTTGGGCTGGTGATACTGCTTTATAAAAATAAAGGAAGGCAGGAAGATTGGAAGAACTGGCAGCCAATAATGTTGCTAGATATGAACAGAAAGTTGGTGACTAAGGTGGTGGTGGCAAGACTACAGAAGGTGGCCCAGCAAGTCATGGGTATTGAGCAGAGGGGATTTGTGGGTGGTTGGCTCATCAGGGATAGCACTGCCTGGGTACATGGAGTTATTGAAGGGGCAAGGGCCTGTGGACTGGATGGGCATCTAGTCTTCTTGGACCAGGAGAAGGCTTACAACCAGGTGTGAAGAGTCTAGCTGGCAAAAGTTTTGAATAGGATGGGGGTTCTATTCCAATTCCAGTCAGCAATGGTCAGCCTACTGGAAGAGAGTAGGGCTGTGCTCATGTGTAATGGTCATAGAGGGGTAGCATTCCCCTTGAGTAGGGGGGTACCCCAGGGGAATCCAGGGGGACCCACTGTCCCCCATTTTGTATGCTCTTTCCCTGGAACCCCTTATGGATAGAATTAGGCAGAGGATAGTAGGACTCTCTGTCTTTGGCATAGGATGGAAAGTTGGGGTCTTTGCAGATGACATAGTGGTTGGTTTGGGTTTGATTGCTAATGTTAAAGAGCTCAAGAAGATGGTAGAGTGGTATGAGGAGAACTCTAGAGCGAAGTTGAATTAGCATAAGTGTGAAACAATGGTACTTAGCAATAGTCTGGTGGGAGGGGAGGTTATAGGAACAATCATCCCCACCGGTGAAGCAGTGTGATACTTGGGCATCTATCTGTTAGTCTATGGGTCAGTTCTGCCCAGGCATTGGTAGGAGCAGAGGATTGGAATCTGAGAGGAGGCCCTGCAGAGTTGGGGGGGAAGACAATTTTCTCTGACAGGACGGGTCTCAATTTTGAATGTCTACTGGCTGCCAAAGTTGTAGTATCTGGTATATCATCTGGACTTCCCAGCCTGGGTGGTGAAGAGATTGGTAAAGTCAGCGAAGAGATGGATTTGGGCTGGAAGGCGGAGTCAGATTGGTTGAAAGACCTTGTCTCTACCAGTGGCGAGAGGTGGTCTTGAGTTCCAAAATGGTTACACTGCTTGCGAGCATGGTGGCTAAAGAGAGCAGTGGAATTGAGAGGAGGTGGTTGGGTTCCTTTGTTACAGAAGATCTGAGAGAGGCAGACATCACCAAGGGGCTCAACTGGAGATCTCCTCTCATTGGTTGGACTTCAGAATACTAATCAACTGCAATATAAAGGATTTTGGTGAGAGATAGCAGAGGGGGTGCACTGCATTAGAATTCGTTAGCAGGGGAATGAAGGAGAGGAGGATTGGGACCCAGCAATGTGGAGATGGGATTGTATACTGCTGGGTGGTACTCCTTTAATTGAGTTCGACATTGGTGATGGATTGGAATGCCAAAGGGGACCAGGCCAGGATCTGTGGCCTAGCAGTTGGCAAGGAGTTGAAATTGGCGAAGAGTGGGACTGGCATAGTATTTGGACCTAGAGTACCACAGTGAGAAAGTGGATGCCACCAAAGTACTGGGTGGTCTGGTGGTGTATGCTGAGGAGGAATGTGATGCTCAACTTTCGCTCAGGGCACCTTATCATAGGGGGCTGCTTTGACTGTAAGGAGTGCCATAATGTAGAGCAGAAGGAGGGTTGTGTACAGACGCCTGAACATTGGCTAGGAGAGTGTGAGGTGTTGGGGGATTTTTGGCGAGCAATTGGGGAATGCTTGGGGGTATAGCGTAGGAGAGATAAAGTATGGGGGAGGTGGGAGGACTTGAGGGACAGATTGGTAGGGGGGATAGGGAAGGAGTGGATTACTTTGGGCTAGGCATTGGCTATTTGGATAGGACTGGCCAGTCACTGGCTATTTGTTTTTGAGGATGGAAGCAGACAGAGCTTGGGGGACTGTTTGGTGTGGTGGCATAGGCTTATGGAAGACACCTTAACAGGCTGGTGGCTTGGTTGGGGGCTGTAGGGTGGTCGGAGATACTGCTTAGTGGAGAAAATTTGTAGACAGAGTGGGGGAAGAGTCAGCATAGTGGGTGAAAGGGTGATCTTTATTTATGAGAAGGTGGGGAGGAGCCCCCCTATGGAGATTGGGTAGTGGGTGGTGATGATGTATACTTATTCATAGACTGGTAATAAAGGCAGAGTCCAAGTGACTATAAAAAAAAAAAAAAAAAGATCACACTTGTACTATATAACTGTATTCTGACTCAGCAAGACACTTAGTACTATATCCATATCTAGCATAGTCTAGATAGCCCCTCACTAGTATAAATACCCCCTCCCCCAGACCTCAGAATCTCAGACTTGAATAATCTGAATATTCTCCTGAGCACTTTCCCATAATATCCTTTTACACAACTACTTCTAGTATAGTAATATCATGAATAGCGAATAAACCTATTTAATAACCCACAAACCACTCTTAAGTAAATCTGCTCCCCATTAGGTCCCACTCCTAACCTCATTATAAAATTTTCTAATTGGATATTGTCTGCAGCAATACACCAATTCAACTAAGCTAGTCTTAGTTTCTTGAACTTCCTGAAATACAGAAAATTCTGACCATCCAAAACTAGTCTGAAAAAGGACTTTGGTTGAGATGTCAACCTGATCTTGAAATCAATAAGTATAGAGGACATACTCTATATGAAATTAATCTTGACTATAAGAAAACAGTCTTCCAGAATATCCAGAACTTCCAGAAAACCCTTCCAGAACTATATAACAGTTACCCTAAAAAGCAACCCTCTTACAACTTGGTAGCAGTAGTTTACAATCTAATTCTACTTCAAGATGCTTCCTCACTCAGCTACAGCAGTCTTTCTAGCCTTAGTTCCTCATAAAGCCCAAGCCTCTGTAGCAAAGTGGCTCAACTCTACCAACTTTCACCATATCAGAACTAAGACTGCACTATACTACCAATTCCAGAATAGCAAGGCCCACCATATTCTTAAAGAAGAAGCAAGAGAAACCCTTTATCAACTACCTGATCCCGAACCTGAAGCAGGCCCTACTACAGCCCTACCTGAACCTGAAACCAATACCAAACTAGAACTTGACTTAGAATTAAGTCTATCTGAAATCAGATATATAACTGATTCTGTCTACTTTGATGCTGAGCAAACTCAATTATATATGGACCAAACCAAAGAGGAGGAGGATTATCTCAGTAAATTCGATCCCAGATACACCACCAAAGGAGACACATCTTCATCAGGCCAGAACACACCTACACAACAACAAACAGTTATCTATCAAGCCCTTACTCCAGACCCACAACTATTACTCCAGCAACTTACACAGACCCAAAGAACCCCATTATACTCTGCACCAGTATCTCAAGTAGTATCAGTAATACCACTACCAGCAGTCCAACCACCTCCAGTAAACAATATAGCAAACCAACAGATTCTAGACCTCACAGCTCAGGTAGCTATAATGATAGCAACCATTACTACCTTAGCTAAACAGACCTGACCTACAAAAAATCTGAGCCTACCTACCTTCAATGGTACTGCACAAGAAGTTCAAAACTTCATTAATGTAGTTGACACTAACTTTGAAGCCAATCAATGGACCAATGAGCGAGTTGCTGACCATGTCCTGACAAACAATCAAGACCACACTCTGGAACAACTCTTTGCTATAACTACAGACTATGTTTGCCAAGTTGTTACATTCTTCTGAGGACCTGCTGAAGAATGGTGGTGAACCCTTCCTGAAAAACCCCTCACATGGGATACCCGACCTGCAGTAGTTGCTCAAAATGCAGCAAACAATGCCCCAGGATATGGAGCCCATCCTGTAGCCCCTGGACTGAAATAACTCATGATTGCTCAATACAACAGTGAAACTATGATTGCTGAATCCCAAGTAAAACTCTGTAACCTCAAATTTGATATATATGGCAAAGAAGAATTTGAAACCTTCTATACAAAACTTGAGTCACTCCTGAACACTGTTGGCCTAGGATATATTACCAATGATGAAGCATGAAATGGTACAAGAGCAGACCACTTATTTGATGCTCTGCCTGAATGGCTTACTAGAAAAATCCAAGAATAAGGCTACCCAGTTAGTTGTGATCACCAACAATGGTGCTGTAAGCGCACAACCTCCAAGCCACAGAAATCACATGTCACCCTCTTAACAAGCCACTGAAATCACATGTGACCTCTGAACAAATCTGAAAATCACCTGCAAGATCACGAAGCTAAGTCAAACAGAAGTCACAGTGTACAAAGCTGAGTCAATATGAAGTCACGAAACACAAGATTCACACAAACAGAATCTTACCAAATCAAGAACAGATGCATATATACCCAGTCCCGAGATGCGTCGAAATAGAGAACCAAAACAAACAATAACCACAACTTTCAAACACACAAACATAACTACTGAGATCTACAACTGCATCTGCACTGATATTTGGAATGCCATTGTCAACCGAGCCACACCCCCTCTGCCCCTCATGAATATCTACAGCCAAGCACCCCTCTATTTCATGGAAGCCCGATGGAATGCCCTGAACATGCTTAATGAGGCCCACCGGATTGGACAAATCTCAAGCTACTATCAGATCAGCTGTCTCCTGGAAGACATGGTCGAACACCACCATGACACAGACATTACCCAGATATCTCAACACTAGAAACTCATTGCCCACAAACACTGAGAACTCTTCTATGAGTACAGCACCTTTATTCCCTGCCTCCGAGTTACTATCAGCAAAATGGTTACTACCCTGTCCTATGGCCAAATCGACGACATGATACAAGAACTCAACCACAAGTATCTTGAGTACGTTGAAACCACAGACAGAACCTTCCCGCACCCTGATGACCACATCCTGCAAATGCCCCAAGTTGGATACGCTATGAAGGACATCTACGATATAATCAACTTCGACAAAGATGAAGCAGAAGACAATGATCCTTCTGATGCCGACATGCCCTCAAGCCAAGGATCTCTGCCAACCCTGATCATACCACCAACCTTGCTGATAAACTTACAACAGTTCATAACCACATATGAGACTTATTGGGACAATGACCACTGGCATTAATATTAACCTGCATTCACCCCCGATTACTTCAACTACAATGAAGAGACTGGAGAACACAACCTGTATCTCCAGACAACCCTCGAAGTCAAACCAACCACTCCACCACCCGAGTACGAGCAACATGAACCACAGCCGCCAGCTTACTACAACCCCATGACTTATAGTGCTGTAACCTATAGAAGGTATGCAGACAGTGAATCTGATGAAAGCGAAAATGATGTACCACTTCTTCGCCCACAAACACCTTATCCAGCATATGAGACAGATGATGCTATCCTGTGGGATGGAGATGAAGTTCCAATATATTACTACCTCAGTGAACAAGGAGAAGTAATCCATGAACCACTTTTCCTAGATGACTACTTCATCAGAGATGAAGTAATCGATAGTGATGTCATCGAGACTATCCAGACAGTGCCTAAACCTATAAATAGCTTAGCAGTCATAGTATAGTTAGATTAGCCTCATATGACGTGACTGTGAACTGACTCAGCAGTCAGACGATCTCTTGACATGTCAGATCACTATTATACTATGTGACTGCATTCTGACTCAGCAAGGCACTTAGTGCTACATCTATATCTAGCATAGCCCAGATAGCCCCTCACTAGTATAAATACCCCCTCCCCCAGACCTCAGAATCTCAGACCTGAACAATCTGAACATAACTCCTGAGCACTTCCCCACAATATCTCTTCACACAACTACTCCTAGTATAGCAATATCATGAATAGAGAATAAATCTATTTAATACCCCACAAACCACTATTAAGTAAATCCACTCTCCATTAGGTCCTACTCCTAACCGCGTCACGAAATTTCCTAATTGGGTATTGTCTGCAGCGATACACCAATTCAACTAAGCTGGTCTTAGTTTTTTGAACTTCCTGAAATACGGAAAATCCTGAACATCCAGAACTAGTCCGAAAAAGGACTTTGGTTGAGACGTCAACCCGATCTTGAAATCAATAAGTGTAGAGGATGTACTCCATACAAAATTGATCTTGACCATAAGAAAATGGTCTTCTAGAATATCCAGAACTTTCAGAAAACCCTTCCAGAACTACGTAACAGTTACCCTAAAAGCAACCCTCTTACAACTTAGTAGTAGCGGTTTACAATCCAATTCCACTTCAAGATACTTCCTCACCCCGCTACAAACCCTTCTGTGAATTCCTACAAGTTGGAATAAAGCCCAACCTCTGAACTGGAATTTATCTTGAACCATCTGACAATCTGGAGAGAATTGAACATGACGTACAAGGACAATTTGACCTCCACACCTGCAATAAGTGGGACAAACTTCATTCAAAGAAAGAAGTACTCTGATTAAACCAGCAAATAGGCAAAACCCTATTCACTGAACTCCTTGTACTACACCCAGCAAATCAGGATGAAGAGGGTCTTATAGAAGTCTTCTTTACTCTTCTCAACAAGAGTTTCGTCAGCTCCACAAACCCGAGCAACCTAGGACAACCAGCAGCAGTCTTTCTAGTCTTAGTTCCTCACGAAGCCCAAGCCTCTGTAGCTAAGTGGCTCAACTCTACCGACTTTCACCATACCAGAACCAAGACCACGTTATACTACTGATTCCAGAACAGCAAGACCCACCATATTCT
>RBNI01005003.1:0-13146 GCA_003990745.1 Jimgerdemannia flammicorona | reverse complement strand
TATGTCCATTCACCAGAATCGCAGCCCTACTCCCTTCCAGTAGTCTAATAAGGGCCCGACACATGCCCACTGGTACCCCAATGCGCTCCAGTACCTTCTCTAACCATACTCTCCGAACTCTATCATATGCCTTCTCTTGGTCCAGGAAAACCAAGCAGCCATCCACACCTGCAGCCCTAGCGCCTTCAATGACACCGTGAACCCATGCCGTGCCATCTTGAATTAGTCAGCCCCCAACAAAGCCTCTCTGCTCCTTCCCCAACACCTGTTGGGCCACCCCCTATAGTCTCGCCACCAGAACTTTGGTTACCAACTTGCGGTCCATATCCAGCAGCATAATTGGCCTCCAATTCCTCCAGTCCTCCTTATACCCTTTGTCCTTATACAGCAGAGATACCAACCCCAACTGCTGCCCCCCAATCCACTCCCCATTACTGATGACGGCATCACACATCAGCGACATCTCCTCCCGAGCCTCTTCTATGGATGCCATACGCTTCCAAAAGTCCCAAGGTAAACCATCCTCCCCAGGCGCTGTTCCCAGGGTTGTTGATGCCAGAACCCGACTAATCTCCTCTTCCAAGACTGGTTGGCCAAGATCCTCCAACCCTGCAGCAGGATTCGGGTGCCACTCTTCTAGATACTGCTCAATGTCCTGCGCCCCCTCCCCTCCCTCCTCTTCACTCCAGAGATTACTCCAGCAGGCACTCAGTTGGCCCAGGATTCCCTGCACACCTAATACCATCTCTCCCTCATCATTAAGGACTCCTTCCCACCGGTGTCGTACTCCCCTAGCATGAAGAAGACGGGAAAAAAACCTTGTAGGCCTTTCATCTTCTTCCAATTCCTGCCACCATAATCTTGCTACCATAGCCTGAGCCTGCATCACTTCCTCCTTTCTCAACAGATCCTATAGTTCCACCACTTCCAGCTTAGCCCGCTTAGCCTTCCAGTCCAATAACTCCTCCTCCTCCAGTACCCCAGCCCAGTTCAGGAGTAATCTTTCTAGCCTCCTAGATGCCCATCGGACTTGTCTTCTCCGCTGAGCCCCTCTCTCCTTCCCCACTTCCCCCCAGTACCTCTGAGCTTCAGATTTCAATCGGCGCCACCTATCTCCAATCCCCATTTCAGCACACCTCCAAATATGAACCTTATTTCGTACCTCTACCACCCACGCATTCCACAGGTCCATCTCATCCAGCAATGAAGAGTTCAGATGCCAATGTCCTGGCCCCTCTCTGCTCCCTCCAAACCTCCCACCTCCCCAAATACCCCAGTGATCTGACCAAGGGCACCACTCAACCTCCATCATCTCCCAAACTGTATCGCCCCAACACTCAGCAGTCAGAATCCAATCAATCCTAGTGCCAAGTCCTCCCACCCAGTGAGTATACAGATGTCGATCCCCATCCTGAAGTCGCATTGCATCCACCAGTGAGCTGAGTCTTTCCACCTCTTCCCATTCCTCCAGTCCCCCACTCCTTCCTACCATGCCCCATCCCCCATCAGTTCTGTCCAGTCTACTCTCCCGTACTATATTAAAATCACCTCCCAGACAATCCACCCCAGCTGCCACCAAGAGCCCAGAATCCCTCAGATCTCCAATCCACTCCACTTGGGTCCCCCTTTCCGCTGGGCAGTAACAAGATCCCACTACAATTGAGTTCCAACCAGGCCTCTGCCATGTCCCCCACACCAATCTACTACCCCAATGTCCAGTGTCCACAATGTCCCCTTTCCCCTTCCTAACCAGGATTCCTACTTTATCCTGCTAAACTGCCACCCCACCCCATTCTCTCGTCCATTCCAGTGCTTCCTCCTCTCCCTCATACCGTACATCTTGAAGCAAGAAGAGATCTGCCTCCAGTTTCTTCAGCCATCCAAAAATCCTGTGTCACCTCCCAGTCCCCCTAAGCCCATTGACGTTCATAGAAAAAATGTTGGTTGTACTATTCATAGTGAAATATTTGATATTGTTGCTTTCCTACATCTACAGTTCTATACTCACTTCCTCTCCAGCCAGATCCAGATTCCGTTCTGCTGCAATCTCACTCTCTACATTCTGCTGTTCTTCCAGAGCTGCCAACAATTCCGCGCAGTCCTCACCATCCACCATCTCCATTGATGCCCAGTGCTCCTCGCACACCACCTGCCACTTTTCCAGCCCCTTCCGCAGCCCCCACAGATAAGCTGTCCTCTCGTTAGCAATACCCAAGAGTGTTGCCTCCCTTGCCTCAGTGACCTCATACTCCTTCGCCTCCAAGAGAGCTGCCATCATCTCATCTCTCAACTTCCTCACGACCTCCTCTCCTCGCAACACTCGCCCCCAGAACTCCTCACTGATCACCCGGAAGTCAATCTCTCCCAGTTCCTCTGCTGCCACATTCTGTAGTGCTCTCAACAGCCACTTCTCCCCCCCAACTACCTCTGCTACCTGCACCAAATCTGCCTCTCCTTCCTTCCTCTCCTCAGTACACACAGACTCATCCCAGCCATCCTCTGACACATCCTCCAACTCTCCTTCACCCACCTTGGGAACACCATACTGGATCGGGTTATCATCCACCATCGCTGTGTCCCCTACCGCCCCCTTCAGCTCCTGTCCCCCACTCTCCTTCATCTTCCCCCCTTGCTGCCCGGCCGCCACCCAGATACTAGCACCCGCTCTGGAACCCTCCTCCATAGCCCCGGCCCTTGGTTCCCCATCCAATCTGGCCAGTAGTTCCTTCTGCAGCTGTCTCCCCTTCGCCTTCTCCCAGAGCATCTTGTCCATCCGCACCTTCTTACCCTCGATCACCTCCACCACCATCCTAGCCTCATAAGCCCTCCAAGCCCTGTGTCTTCTCTCCACAGCCCCTGCCAAGTCCTCAAGCACCTCCAGCAGGTCCTCCTCCTCTTCCTCAGACCCCTTCACCCTCGAAACCTTATACTCCACTGAGCCCCACTTCAATGCCACTGGCCAGTCCCTAGCTTTCCCAGTATTCTCCATTCCAAACAGCCTCAGCCTGATGTCCACATCACCCATCCTGAGCTCAGTCCCCTCCCATACCCTAAACCCAATATCGACCACCTTGCCATACTCCTTCACTACATCTGTGACCAACCTCCTTGCCTCCTCCTTTTTCACCATCGGCAGGTCTGCCACCACCAAATAAACCACTTGGGGGTCCCAACGCATACACCTCGCCATCGGCACCGAAATCCCTCCAAACACCACACTCTTCTCCACTGCCTCCAGTAGCAACCCCTCCTCTTCAAACCCCACCTCAACTGCCTCCAGCTTCTTCAAAAACTTAACCGAGGCTGCTCCTTTCACCTCACTAGCCAACAGCCCCAGCACCATCTTTGCCGTCACTGCCAAGTCACGGAAGCACAGTGTGACGGCGAATTCCGATCGAGACTTTTTGAGTAATGGGGCTGCCACCAGGCCCATCACACCATCGGCCAGGTCCCAGGGTCCCGCGCCGCTCCCCTGACCAGATCCCCCATCAGCCGTTACATCTGGATTTTTTTCCAGATTGCCCGTTACACTGCCATCAGCAGTCACCGTCTCAGCCACTATACCACCAGCCCCCCTATGCTGACCCCCCAGTGGAGGGGCCTCCTTGCCACTCGAGGTAGCAGCCGCCTTCCCCAGCTCCAGCCAGCCATCCAGTCCCATCGCCTGCTTCCCCATCCGGACCTTATCTGCGAAGGTCATCCTCCCTCCTCCATGTGGCCTTGCATCTTCTCTGCCACCACCTCTGGCCCCACGACCCCTTATTGAAGCACTTGGCATACCAAGTCCTGCACCTCGACCCCCCCCCACATGTTGCCAGTCAAAGGCACTGGGGCCCCCCTGCCCAGTATGCTCACCAGAATGTGCATTGCTTGCCATCTTGATAGCACCAATACTTGAAGACATTGTTGAAAAGTATTGCCTGAGTCTTATGTCACACGAATGGTACTGGTGAGAGTTCTGTCTATTATTGGAATTTATATTTATTAGCAATCATTGAATTATATTTTGTATAAATACCCCTCTTATTTTCTCTGAAATAAAGTCAGTCAAGTTCACCTATACACACTTCCTTGCAAGTAATCTAAGAGATAACAAGACAGTTAAAGATAAGAAGTTTGAGGACTATAAGACCTTGGGAAGGTACTCCAATAAGAACTTACTTATAACAAACTTATAGTTAGTCTAAAAGATATATTTTGAAGAGAATCTGATGTATTTGAAGGACTCAATGCCCACTATATGACAATGTATATAATATAGTCTTCTCAGTGCAATACATACAATTCCTTACAAGCAATCTAAGAGATAACAAGACAGTTTAAAGATAAGAAGTTTGAGGACTATAAGACCTTGGGAAGGCACTCCAATAAGAACTTGCTTATAACAACTTGAGTTAGTCTAAGAGATATATCTTGAAGAGAATCTGATGTATTTGAAGGACTCAGCAACCACTATATGACAACTTGGTGTCCATTGGCTGATGATTCAAGAAGAATCCCTCACTTTCAAGCTGAAAAATGAACAACCCCCACAACAACTACCTTGACTATAAGAGTCACTCCTGCAAGAATTCAAGACAAGATAGAAATGTGCCCCCCCACATTCTATAGATATACTACTGAAGAGTCAATCCTGAGCTTTATTGAAGACTTTGAACAATTTGCCACTATACGAGCTCTTGGTGTGGATGCTCAATTGGCCCTTCTATCAATCAGCCTTAGAGGACCTGCTAGAGACAAGTTCAATGCAGCCACTATTGCTGATACTGGTGCAGCCAAACTTGCCAATATGAAGACCTTTCTCAGAACAACATATTATACTGAAGAGATCAAGCAAGCTCTTAAGGATCAACTCAATACTATCTGCTAGGGACTTAGTGAAGATCTCAACTCATTCTATATCCAAATCTGCTACCAGATTGTCTTGGCTGGCTATGATGATCACCTCAAGGAACAAATAGCGGATTCAACCTTCCTCAAAGGAGTTCACCCTGAAATTGCCCTAGCAATCCAGTCTATCTCAGCTACACTGACCCTTGATCAGAAAGTGGTCTTTGCACAGAGATATTGAACTGCCAGATATCCTACTGAACACTCAATAGAGAAAATAACTAGCATCAAGATCGAGCCATCAAAACCAACTAGTATCTTACCTACTACAGTTGTGAACAGACAACCAACTACATCTACTCCCAAGACAGCCAAAGCTGACCCAGTGGAGGAACTTGCCAAGCAGTTCGCTGAGATGACTGCACACCTTGGTGATGTTGTTAGAGAAGTCTAAAGCACCAACAGGAGACCAGTGCAGAGATTTGCAGCTGCTACAGAAGAATGCAATAATATCACATGCTTCAGATATGGAGAAGAAGGCCACTATGCAAAGAATTGCATGACTGAAACGAGACACAAAGCCCAACCAAGTAATGCTAGCAGAACCAGAGAACAAACCAATGCAGTAGTCATCAAGAAAATCAGTGACACTGATGATGAAGAATATTACAAGGAGCTTGAATTCTACCCTGCTACTGAAGGTACCAGAACCTGGTCCAAGCCCTATGACAAGAAGAGCAACAGCAAGTCAGTTGGAAGACCAAAGAAGACTCCAGCTGTCACCATTCAAAGCAAGACCCAACCCAAGGAGATTGATTAAGATATGGAGTTAGATGAAGCTATCCGCCAAATCATAGAAGGCACTACTCCAGTCTCAGGAGAAAGCGAAAGCAAGAAGGAACAGAAGCTGCACAAGACCAAGATCCACCAGTATGATATCTACAAGGACCTCAAGGAACAGAAGGTCAATGCCACTTTTGGACAGCTAGCTGAAGTTCCTGCCTTCAGACAGCAGTTGAGAGTAGGACTTGCAACTACTGCCAAGAATCAAGAGTACAAGATTGTAGAAGCTCACAATGTACAGGAAGAATCCAAGAACTCCGATGAAGAATCCAAAGACCAGCACAAGACATCAGCCTATACCCTCTGCCAGATCGAAGACTGTATCTTTGATGTCATCATTGATACTGGTGCTAGAGGATGCCTCATGAGCAAGAAGGCAATTGACCACCTAGATTGGGACATTGAAGAGTCTACCAAAATGGTCTATGTCACAGCAGATGGTACACAAGCTACCCCTCTTGGCAAAATCTGAGAAGTCTCCATCAAGATAGGAGGAGCTACCATCCCAGTAGATGTGATTATTACAAGCACCACCAACTATGACATCCTCATTGGCAACCAATGGCTTCACAAGACCAAGGCCATCATTGACCTCAATGCCCAGAAGATGCAGATCAACTACAGAGGAAGAAAGGTATGAGTCTCTATCAATATCCACAAAGGAGTCCTACCAGACATGGAGGAAGGAGATAAAGAAGACACAGAGGTCTTCATGCACTTGGTAAATAAGAGCAAGACACCCAAGCTCACAGATGAGCAGTGGTACAATAAGATCATCGATGGCTATGCCCCTCAAGGAAGATGCCCCCATGGTACTAGGATGTACTGCTCTAAACACCTGAATGACTGCTGGTCCTATATCAGTGAAGTCAGGAAAATCCACCAACAAAAACATGAGCAAGAAGCTGCCGAAGCAAAAAGGAAAGCTGAAGAAGATGACCAGCCCCCAGAGCTTCAAGCTGACAGCAATGATGAGGAGGAACAAGAATCAGACATCACCCTCAAGGTTAAGAAGTTTCACCCTGAAGCCAAGATCCCAGAATACAAGACTGAAGGAGCCATAGGAATGGACCTTGTCAGCATTCAAGATGCTACCCTCAAACCACAGACCACCACTCTACTTGGCACTGGAATTGGAGTCAAGCTGCCAGAGAACCATGCTGGAATTATCAAGACTAGGAGCAGTCTGGCCAAAAGCGAAATCTCAGTTGAAGGAGGAGTAATTGACTCTGATTACACTGGCAAGATCTTTCTCATAGTCAGAAATCACAACCACACCACCCCTTTCAAAGTCAAGAAGTATGACAGGATTGGCCAGATGCTGATCCATAAAGTCAAGAAGCCAAAGATCATAGAAGCCATCAAACTCATCAAGACCAAGAGAGGAGAACAAGGCTTTGGATCTACTGGAAGAGGAGCCTATACCACCACCAAGATTACCAAACTTGAGCATAAGAAAGACAAGGACCAGAACAAGCACACATATACAATTGGAGAAAACTTTCCCCTGGAGGAACAACTTCTCAAGATTCTGCATCAGAATGAAGGAGTACTTGCTACAGACTTTAGAGATATCCACAATCAAGAACCCAAGTACTACCATGAAGTTGATACTGGTGATACCAAGCCCATCTACCAGAAAGCCAGACCCATACCACCTGCCTATAGAGAGTGGTTGTGAGCCGAACTCAAGGAAATGGAAGAAGCTGGAATCATTAAGCAAGCTATCAGCCCCTGGGCCTCACCCATTGTCCTAGCCCTGAAGAAAGGAAGTAAGCCTGGAGAGTTTGCACCAAGACTCTGCATTGACTACAGGAAACTCAATGCCATCACCAAGAAGGATAGACAGCCCTTACCAAATATTCAAGAAATCCTTACCACCCTTGGAAACAAAGCCAAATACTACACCACCTTGGATCTGTTCTCAGGCTTCCATCAGATCGGTCTCACTCAAGATGCCAGTGAGAAATCAGCCTTCATCATACCTGATGCCACCTATATCTATCTGCAAATGCCATTTGGAATGTGCAATGCCCCAGCAAGTTTCCAGTGAATGATGAACAGAGTCTTCAGCAATGAGATTGGAAAATGGCTCTTTGTCTATGTTGATGATGTGATCATCTTCAGCAACACTGTATGGGAACATATCAATCACATACAGCTAGCCCTCAAGAGGCTCAAGGAGCATGGCCTCTACATCAAGCCCAAGAAATGTAAGTTTGCAGCTCAAGAAATCGCCTATCTAGGACACCTCATCAACCAGACTGGAATCCACACAGACCCCATGAAGATCAAGGATATTGCAGCCTACCTGAGACCCAGAACAACCACAGAAGTCCATGCCTTCCTTGGACTGGCCAGCTACTACAGAAAATTTATCAAAGGATACTCTAACATTATAGCACCTATCTATGAGCTACTGAAAAAGGAGACCAAATTCAAATGGACCAAGGAGTGCCAAGAAATCTTCAATGAACTCAAGACCAGATTGACCCAAGCACCCATCCTCAGAAGACCAGACTGGAACCTAGAATTCATTCTGCAGACAGATGCGAGTGCTATAGGACTTGGAGCAGTCTTAGCTCAGAAGAAAGACAGATACATATGAATACATATGTCATCTCCTATGCAAGCTAAGGTACCTGCAGAGCAGAACAGAACTATGAGTCATACAAGCTTGAATGCTTAGCAGTAGTCTGGACAGTAGACAAGTTCTACTACTATCTAGCTGGGAAACACTTCACCATTCAAACAGACCATTCCACTCTTGCCTGGCTATTCCACACTCTGAACCCCAAAGGAATATATGCCAGATGGATCTACAGACTGCAAGAGTATGACTGTACTGTCAAGTACCACTCAGGAAAGACCAACACTAATGCTGATGCACTCTTGAGGATACCCCGAAACACCCCCATCAAGACTATTCAACATGAATAAGGAGCTATACTATGGATTAATCAGCTATCTTGGGCAGCGGAAGATGCCCAACCACCTTGAACCCTAGACAACCACCATCATCAACCGGACTTAGAAACAGTTTGAATTAGACAACACTATACTCAGAAAAGGAGGAAAGCTAGTAATACCCGAATACAAGAAGTATCAAGTAATGAAGAAAGTACACGAGCAAGGATACTTAGAAGGAACCAACATATACGACAAGGCAAGAAGAACCATGTAGTGGCCCAAGATGGAAGAAGACCTGTACCAATTTGTCAAAGGGTGTGATAAGTGCCAAAAACAGAAACAAGATCAGCAAGACCAGGCATCTGGGTCATCAAGAATTGAGCCTATCTCCTTCCACCACATTGTAATAGATATCATTGGACCACTACCAGAACACTATCAGAAAACTGCTATATTATAGTTATTGTAGGCCTCTTCACCAAATGGATAGAGGCAGGAGCATTATAAGAAGCCAATGCCCTCTCTATAGCTGACTTCCTACATCAAGAAATCATCTGCCACTACAAGACACCAAAGCAAATCACAACAGACCATGGCATGGAATTTGTCAATAGATTCTATGAGATAATGTATCAGAAATACAACATCCAGCACATCAAGACCACTGTATACCACTCTCAAGGAAATGGACAGACAGAGAGAACCAACAAAACCCTCAAGAACATCCTAGTAAAGATCTCAGAGACATATGAGAATTGGGATAACTATCTCCCAACTGCCCTCTCTGTTCTATGAGATATACAGTCAAAGAGTACACACTTTACCCCAAGAGAGCTGCTCTTTGGAGAAGAAGATTCTGATGGAACCTCAGCCACAAATCTAGACCTAACTTGGAGATGGGTTGATGCAGAAATCCAGAGTCTATACCAAATCAGGAAGAAGGCTGAAGATTACATCACCAAGTCACAAGTGCTGATAAGGAAGAATTCAGAAAAGAATCACAAGGCCCTAGAATTCATCCAAATTGGAGAAAAGGTTCTACTGTATTGAAATATAATAGAAGCCTCATGGTCACGAAAACTGGAGCCCAAATGGGAAGGACCCTTCTATGTGCAAGATATCAAGGAAACTACCTTCTGGCTTAGAAAAATCTCAGGGACCTTACTGTCTACTATGGTATACAGGAACAGACTCAAGAAGTACTATGAACCTATACAAGAGAAGCAAAACATGATGACTGCCTGCAAGGTTCTAGTCCATGAATCATAACAGCATGTCCTGTCACCAGCAGGCTATCTATCTGGACCATTCTCTAAGGGATACAGCACTGGCAACTACTCATCCATGAGACTTTCAAAGTCAGAGGAGTTCAAACCATCAACTGATTGGTCAAGATCAGAATCAGGCCCTTGCTCTATATGAAGAGAGTGACCCTTCACCATCACGCCAAAATATAAAGAGAAGATGCTAGTTCATAAATACCACTTTTCGACCCCTTGCCAGAAGTTATGGGATCAGCAAATTTTTCAGGACTGGACCAATGAATAAGGATGCTCAGGAAGATCCTTATTCAGGAGAAAGATGTAATGGTGACTCCAGAATGATGATATCAGTACAGGAGACAGCACTTCCTTGCAAGCCATCAGATTGGAGCACAAGAAGATCATACGGCATATGAGATGAGCAATGATGACCAACTGTGAGTCATTGTAACCACAGTATAAGCATCCTGAAGAATATAAAAGAAGGATCAAGAAACCACAGTAGTAGCAACCAATAGTGCTCCGAATACACACCTTTCACCGGTACCATTCGGGTGACACAAGACTCAGGCAATACTTTTTACAACGTTTTTGGTGACAGACGACTAGCAACATGGACAGCACCAATCAAACTGGTGAGCGTACTGGCCAGGGGGGTGACGGTGCCTTTGGCTGGCAGCAGGTGGGGAGGAGAGGTGATGGTTTGGGGATGCCAGAGGCCTTGAGGGTGAGCAGAGGCACCGGCGGCGGAGGGAGGGGCAGTCTGAGGCAGAGAGGAGGTGAGAGGTTGACCTTTGCTGACACAGTCCGAAGGGAGAAGATGACTGCTGGACTAGATGGTTGGCTGGGCCTGGGGAAGGCTTCGACGACTGCTGCTAGAGGACAGGGTGGTGTGCCCAGGGGTGCCTCTGGTGGTAGGGTGGGAGCCGGAGTAGGGGCTAGAGATGGGGCTGTGACTGCTGATGGGGCTGTGACTGGGGATCTGGCAAAAAATCCAGATGTGATGGTGGTTGGCAATGCGGGGCTGGGAGGGGGCACGAGGCCCGGGGACCTGGCAGATGGCATGATGGGCATGGTGTCAGCCCCGTTACTCAAGAAGTCGAGATCAGAATTCGCAGTCACGATGTGCTTCCGGGGCTTGGCGGTGACAGCGAGGATGATTTTAGGGCTGGTAGTGCAAGAGGCTAAGGGAGCGGCCTCGGTAAAGTTCTTGAGGGGAAAGGAGGGGATAGAGGTAGGGTTTGAGGAGGAAGACGCCCTGTTGGCAGCCATGGAGAAGGGGGTGATGGTTGGCGGGGTGGTGGTTCCTATGGCCCAGTGCATGTGCTGGGACCCTCAGGTAGTGTAGTTGACGGTGTTGGATCTTCCAACTGTGTCAAAGGAGAGGACCAGGGAGTTAGTTGTGGAGGCAATCAAGGAGTATGGCGAGATTGTGGATATTGGGTTCAAGGTCTTGGAGGGCACTGTGCTTAGGACTGGTGATGTCGACATCAGGGTGAGGCTGTTTGGGAAGGAGAATACAGAAAGGTCGAGGGACTGGCCGGCGATGCTAAGGTGGGGGCCAGTGGAGTGTAAGGTCGTGAGGGTGAAGGGGACCCAGGAGGAGGAGGAGGACCTATCGGAGGTGCTGGAGGATCTGGAAGGGGCAGTTGCAAGGAGGAGATTGGTCTGGAAGGAGTTTGAGGCCAGGACGGTAGTAGGGGAGGTGGATGGGAAGAAGGTCCGGATGGAGAAAGGGGTTTGGGAGAAGATGCAGGGGAGGAAAATACAGAAGGAGCTGCTGGCGAGGCTGGGTGGGGGAAGGACCAGTGGAAGCTCAGAAGAAGGTGCTACTGGGTTGCGGGAGAGCGCTTGGGTGGAGGGGGGAGAATTAGCCCAAGGTGGGGCTCAGATTGGAGGGAGGATAGAGGAGGAAGGTGTGTTGGCAGTAGATGCAGAAATGGGTGAGGGTGTGTACCCTCAGTATAGTGTTCCAGGTGGGGCTGAGGGGGAGGAGGAGCTGATGGATGTGCCAGATGAGGAGTGGGATGAGTCAGTGAGGAGGAGCGTGCTGATGGACCTGAGGGTGGATGGGGGCCATATCGCTCAGGGCGTGGCAGAGGCAGTGGATGAGGAAAAGTGGATGTAGAAGACCCTAGAAGGGGTGGCGGTGGAAGAGCTGGGGGGTGAGGACTTCTGGGTGATGGAGGAGAGGCATTGGGAGGAGATTCTGCAAGGAGAGGAGGTGCCGAGGAAGATGAGGAATGAGATCCTAGCCATCCTCTTGGAATCTGTTAAATATCAGGTGGATGATCAGCGGGAAGAGGAGCTTCAGAAGATTGCAAGCGACAGGGCACTATTCTTGTGGAATTCGAGGAAGAGACTGAAGAAGTGGTGCGCAGTCTGCCTGGATTACTGGTCAGATATGGAGGTCGTGGATGGAGTGGAATGCCAGGAAATCTTGGAGGCACTGGATGCTCAGGCTATTGTGGAGGGGGACTTGGAGGCGGAAAGGCACTTGGATCTGGCTGAAGATGAGATGAGCATAGAGTACTAGGTTGGGAGAGTCAATTCAACATTTCTTCAATATGAACAGTACAACCAGGATATTCTCATTGAACATTAATGGGTTACGGGGGGCTGCTAGGAGGAAGTTCATTTTTGGTTGGCTCAAGGGACTGGACGTGGACCTCTTCTTGCTACAGGATGTTCGATATGAGGAGGAGGTGGACTTACAGAATTGGACTAAGGAATGGGGGGGCATGGCAGTATGGAGGGGGAAAGTATGTATTCTCATTCGGAGGGGGTTGGGGGACGTTGTGGACATTGGACATTGGGGGTCTCGGGTGGTGTGGGGTTTGTGGAGGAGGCCTGGACAGGGATCGTTGATGGTTGGGTCATGTTACTGCCCAGCTGAAAGAGGGGAGAGAGTGAATTGGATTCGCCGATTGAAAGAGGCTGGTGTATTGGGAGAAGTTGGTTTGGATTGTATGAGGGGTGACTTCAACATGGTTCAGGATAAGGAGACGGATAGGACTGATGGTGGTAGAGGTGTGCGGGGAGAAAGTGGTGGGCTGGGGGACTGGCTGGAAATAGAGTGATTGTGTTCTTTAGTGGACTCAGGAAGACACCTTTGGGCCAATCAGTGGGTATACACCCACTGGGCGGCAGGGCTGGGTTCCAGGATTGACTGGGTTCTGATAGCAGAGTGTTGGGGTGCAGATGTCTGGTTGGTGCTGGATGTGATATGGTGTCCGTGGTCTGATCACTGGGGGCTGCTTGGTAGGGGGAGGTTTGGGGGAAATGAGGATGGGCCTGGACA
>RBNI01005002.1:0-13147 GCA_003990745.1 Jimgerdemannia flammicorona | reverse complement strand
ATATTGAGTGACATAGCTCAAGGATGACATAGTTACAAAGAATTATATAACTAAGCCACATTATCGAGTAATAAGAATTTCAACACTCCCACTCAATAAGATAATATGCAAGAATATAATGTAAGTAGAAATATAATGTAACTAAGCAATAACTGCAAAATGACTGTGAATATACTAAAAGAATACTATTTATACATGCTTAAAGCATAAGAAACTGTAGTGAAAATAAAGAATATAGATTGTAATAGTTCTAGTTTCTTTAAGAGGAAGCAGCTAAATTTGAAAGTTCTAGTTAGCCTAAAATAGCTCAAAGAGATACTTAAAGGTTCAAGTGTTCTTGAAGGATTTCTGAGAGAAAATATTCTCAGCTTTATTTAGGTAGAGAATAAGGATATTTATATATGATCTAAAAGAAAGATTCAGAAGGATCTTAGAAAGAAAGAGAAATACCAAGAAATAGGTTCTCAGCAAAGCTGACTAATACTATTCTACAATGTTCCAAAAGGTTCTATAACTAGCTAAGACAAGATACTTAGCACCAAAGAAAGATAAGAATGTTCTAGTGGTGTCTGGGCACTAAGGGAAGGTTTCTAAGCAAGTAGAATATTCAAGAAATGACAAGAAAAGACTAACTAAAAGATATGAAAATATACTAAGACTAAATATGACTGTAAAATTATTACATCTCTCTCTCCTTAAGAACCAATATCCTTGTTGAGTTTTTAGATAATACAAGACTAGATATACTTAACCAAAATTTCTCAAACTTATATTGGTATATTAGTAGAGATTGGCCATCCTTATATAGGGCAGAGAGCCTATTACCAAACTAATCAACTGGGAGAGATTTGAACCCAGCTAGTAGCTTTATTTCAGTGAACTTCTTATTTATTAAATATTCTGCTGATTCCAGAGTCTCAAAGTAAACTTTCAATATATAAGGCACTGGTCTTTGTTATAGGTCATCGACAATCCAAGAAAGTTACTACAGGGATTGGGCAATGCATTTTGCCTTAAAGTCTTGAACTAGATCTTGAGAGTTCTTGAGGTTGACTAGTAATTCCCAGGTAGCATCATATTCAGAATAACCCATCTACTTAACTAGGTATTCAGGATGGCAATAGTGAATTTATTTATCAAGAATTTTCTCAGCTTTATACTTGATATGGTCTTCAATAATTACAGAGGCAGAAGGCTTAGGAATTCAACCAGGGTAGGGTAGTGACTGGTTCCAGGTCTTGAGATGTAACACATGAAAGACTGGGTATACTCTCATGGTTTCAGATAGCTTGAGGCAGTAGGAGGATGTAGAGACTTGTTCAGTGATCTCAAAAGGTCTAATAAACTTGGGTTGAAACTTGTTTGAAGAGTAATTAACTTAAGATTATATATATCTTAAGATTCTTGATAGATAGTAGGACTTAGTCTCTAATAGTATAAGTGATATCATGGTATTTCTTGTCAGTATACTTGGCTTGATACTATTGAGCCTTCTGAAGGTTCATGGTAGCAACTTTGAGTAGTTCATTCATTTTGTCTGTAAGGTTCTTGGTAGTTAAGACTTGTATTTGACTGCTTTTCTTAAAAGGAAATAGACTTGCAGGGATCTCAGGATCTTGACTGTAGAGTAACTAGAAAGGGAAAAGACCAGTAGATAATTGGACAGTATTGTTATATGCAAACTCCATATAAGTCAGATAGTGGTCCCAATCATCTTGTTTATAAGAAACATAGTTTCTAAGTATTTGTTCTAGAATTCTGTTCATGTACTCAGTTTGTCTATCAGTTTGTGGGTAAAAGGCAGTAGACATAGCCAATTGAGTTCCCAGGGTCTTGAAGAGAGTTTGTTAGAAGTAACTAGGAACTTGGAGTCACAATCACTAAAAATTACTCATAGTAGGCCATAGTGATAGAAGATAGACTTGAAGAAGATTCTTACAATCTTGGGTGCAGTAATATTAGTAGTGGTTAGTTCAGCAACCATAGTCTTGGTCAGGCAGTCAATAAATATGATGATAGCATTAGCACCAGATTGAGTTTTTGATAGTTGAGTTATAAAGTCCATGGTAACTTACTTGAATTTCTTAGTGGGAATTGGTAGTAATTGTAGCAAACTGGCTGGTGCTTGGTTGGTAGACTTATTGCACTGATATAGATTATAGCTGGCAATATAGTTCTTGATTTTCTTGATCATGCTTGGCCAATAGTAGTAGTGTTAAATGTTCTTGACAGTTTTCTTGATTCCCAGATGACCAGTAAGAGAGGAGTCATAGTGTTCTTATAAAACCCTATAGTGTAGGTTCATGTTTTTAGATAGATAAACTTGATCTTGATAATAGATCAAGTTGTTCTCAACAGTATATGTATCCTTGAGCTCATTCAAGAAAACTCTAGTAGTAACTATGTCTTCTTTGTAAGCTTGTCTGATTTGGTCTAGGAATTTTAATGCCAAGATAACCTGCATGATTGTAGCAAGGTCTGAGTATCTTGATAAGGCATCTGGTACTACAAGTGTCTTGCCAGACTTATTGATGATTGTCGAGTTGAAGGTTTGAAGCTTGAGGCTCCACTTGACTTATAGATATAACAGGGTAGATTGGGTATTGATATACTTGAGAGATTGATAATCAGTAATGACATCAAACTCAATATCTTCTAGTTAGTATCACTAGTGGTCTAGTGCATGTATTATTGCTAGTAGTTTCTTTTCATGAGTGACTAGCTTTTGTTTTACTGGGGCCAACTTGTGGGACTTAAAAGCAATAGAATGATATCCTTTACCATTATCTTGTAACAGGACTGCTCTAATGATAAAATTCAATGCATCAGTAGTGATCATGAATTTTAGGCCTTGATCTGCATTATGCAGAACTGGAGCATGGGTCAGGTAATTCTTGAGTTCTTGAAAGGCTTATTGATAGAAGAGGTCCCAGGTGTAGGGTACATAGTGGTCTGAGTACAGGGTCTTCCTCATGAGATTGATCAGTGGCTCAGCAATGTCAGAGAAGTTTCTGACAAAGTGGTAATAATAGCCAGCTAGACCAAGGAAGGATCAGAGTTCTGTAAGATTTAACAGAATAGGCCATTCTTCAATTGCTTCTATCTTGTATAGGTCTACTTAAATTTCTTATATAGAGACAATGTGGCTAAGGTATTCAACTGGTTCCTTGAAGAATTCATACTTCTTGAGCTTGGTATAAAGCTTGTATTTTCACAGGATCTTCAGGACTATTCAAATATGTTTGAGGTATTCTTCTTTAGTTGCACTAAAGATCAGGATGTCATCAAGATATATCAACAGGAAAATAAATAGTTGGTCCTTGAATATCTTATTCATCAGAGTCTGGAATATGATAGGTGTATTGGTGAGACTAAATGCTAAGACCAGAAATTTATAGAGTCTAAAAGGGGTCATGAATGCAGTCTTGGGAATGTCTTCTGGCTTGATTTGAATCTAGTGGTATCCTGATATAAGATTTAACTTGGTGAAGTACTTGGTATTCTTGAGAGCATCAAAGATTTGATCAATTAAGAGTAGTAGATAGCAGTTCTTGACAGTGAGTTTATTGAGTATATGATAGTCTATATATATTTATAGAGTACCATTCTTCTTCTTGACAAATAAGACTGGTGAGCCATAAGGAGACTTACTTGACTGGATGGCTCCTTGTGCAAGTAGTTCTTCTAGTTCCTTCTTGAATGCTTCAATTTTGAGTGGCAATATGCAATACATATGTTTCTTGAGTAGTACAGCTTCTGGAGTTAGTTCAATTTTATGATCAACTTCTTGTATAGGTGGTAGACCAGGTTGCTTATCTGAAAAGACATCCTTAAATTCTTCTAGCAGTAGCTTGATACTTTCATTGACTGATAGTCTCTTGTAAGAGGGTTGCTTTTTAGAGTAACCATTACATAGTTCTAGAAGGGTTTTCTGGAAGTTCTGGATATTCTGAAAGACCATTTTCTTATGGTCAAGATCAATTTTATATGGAGTACATCCTCTATGCTTATTGATTTCTAGATCGGGTTGACATCTCAACCAAAGTCCCTTTTCAGACTAGTTCTGGATGTTCAGGATTTTCCGTATTTCAGGAAGTTCAAGAGACTAAGGCCAGCTTAGTTGAATTGGCGTATCACTGCAGACAATACCCAATTAGGAAATTTCGTGATGGGGTTAGGAATAGGACCTAACAGGGAGTGGATTTACTTAAGAGTGGTTTATGGGTTATCAAATAGGTTTATTCACTATTCATGATATTGCTATACTAAGAGTATTTGTATGAAGGGATATTGTGGGAAGTATTCAAGAATGTTCTTGTGTATTCGAGTCTGAGATTCTGAGGTCTGGGGGAGGGGGTATTTATACTAGTGAGAGACTATCTGGACTATGCTAGATATGGATGTAGCACTAAGTACTTTGCTGAGTCAGAATGTAGTCACATAGTACAAGTGTGATCTGACATGTCAAGAGATCGTCTGACTGCTGAGTCAGTTCACAGTCACGTCATATAAGGCTAATCTAACTATACTATGACTGCTAATCTATTAATAGATTTAGGCACTGTCTGGATAGTCTTCAATGACATCACTATCGATGACATCATCTCTGATGAAGTAGTTGTCTAGAAAGAGAGGTTCGTGGATTACTTCTTCTTGTTGGCTGAGGTAATAATACATTGGAACTTCATCTCCATCCTACAGGATAGTGTCATCTATTTCATATGCTGGGTAAGGTGTTGGTGGATGCAGGAGGGGTGTATTGTCTTTGCTTTCATTGGATTTGCTATCTGGATACCTTCTATAGGTTACAGTACTATGAGTCACAGGGTTGTAGTAAGCTGGCAGCTGTGGTTCATGTCACTCATACTCAGGTGGTGGAGTTGTTGGTTCGATCTCAAGGGTTGTCTGGAGGTACAGATTGTGTTCTCCAGTCTCTTCATTATAGTTAAAGTAATCGGGGGTGAATGCAGGTTGGTATTCATACCAGTGATCATTGTCCCAATAAGTCTCATATGTGGTTATGAACTATTGTAAGTTCATCGGCAAGGTTAGTGGTGTGATCAGAGTTGGTAGAGATCCTTGGCTTGAGATCATGTCAGCATCAGAGGGATCATTGTCTTCTGCTTCATCTTCATTAAAGTTGATTATATCATAGACATCCTTTATAGCATATCCAACTTGGGGCATTTGTAGGATGTGGTCATCGGGGTGTGGGAAGGTTCTGTCAGTAGTCTGAACATACTCAAGATACTTGTGATTGAGTTCTTGTATAATGTCATTGATTTGGCCATAGGACAGGGTAGCAACCATTTTGCTGATAGTAACTCGGAGGCGAGGAATAAAGGTGCTGTACTCATAGAAGAGTTCTCGGTGTTTGCGGGTGATGAGCTTCTGGTGTTGAGACATCTGGGTAATATCTGTATCATGGTGGTGTTCGACTATGTCTTCCAGGAGGCGGCCAATCTGGTAGTAGCTTGAGATTTGTCTGATTCAGTGGGCCTTATTAAGTATGTTCAGGGTATTCCATCGGGCTTCTATGAAGTAGAGGGGTGCAAGGCTATGGATATTCATGAGGGGCAGAGGGGGTGTGGCTCGGTTGACAATGGCATTCCAAATGTCAGCACAGATGCGGTTATAGATCTCGGTGGTCATGTTTGTATGTTTGGAAGTTGTGGTTATTATTTGTTTTGGTTCTCTGTTTCGACGCATCTCAGGGCTCAGTATATATGTATCTGTTCTTGATTGGTAAGATTCTGTTTGTGTAAATCTTGTGTTCCGTGACTTCGTATTGACTCAGCTTTATGCACTGTGACTTCTGTTTGACTCAGCTTCATGATCATGCAGGTGATTTCCAGATTTGTTCAGAGGTCACGTGTGAATTCTGTGGCTTGTTACAAGGGTGACATGTGATTTCTGTGGCTTGGAGGTTGTGCGCTTACAACTCTCCCCTTCTTAGCTTTCGACGTCCTCGTCAGGGCCTTCTAATTTTGTTCTAGTATTGTTATACTGTTTGGGAGATCAAAAGTCCGGTAATGTCCATTTTTTTCAGAAAGTGGCATGCTCATAGTACAGTTACCTAACATATTGGATTCATATATTAAAGGGTCGTGTGTTTGATGCTGTGCACCGGAAGTGATTCTGATGTCATTCACTGCTGGAGAATTTCCTCTAAGGAATCTTCTTAAATGTCTATGCCTCGTTTCCCACCAGTGGTATGGGGAGAATAGGCTTGCTTTCAGTTTTGCTATTTTTTCAGAGGGTCGGTATTCTTCTGTTCTGTCTTGCTGAGTTCTTGATTAGGTTCATGATAATTATAATGTTCGAGAAGGTAATATGTTGTATACTGATAGGTATAGGAGTATTCAGTGTTCAGTTGTTCAAGGAATCATATTCCTGAACTAAGTCGGTAGCATTCTGGAAATTGGTCTTGAGTTCCCATGTTGCATCATGAATCGGATAACCTTTCCATTTGATGAGGTACTCGGGGTGGTTCTTATGGCTACATTTGTTGAGGATTTGTTCAACTTCATATTCTTCCTGATCATTAATAATGACAGGTGCAGGTGGTTCTGTAGTTCGGTTCGGGAATAGTTCATCATCATTGTCATTGTATCATTTGAGATGTTAGACATTGAAGACTGGGTGAATCTTAATGTTATCTGGTAGCGCCAATTTGTAGGAGGTTGGGGAGACTTGTGAAATGACTTCAAATGGTCCAATGAACTTGCTGTTCAGCTTTGTAGATGGTCTGTGCTTGAGGTTGTCAATACAGTATCCTTGGATATCTAATAGAACTTTTTCTCCAATATCAAAGGTTTCTTCTTGGCGATGTTGGTTAACATACTGTGACTGTTGTTCTTGAGCTCGCGATAAATTCTCAATTGCAATCTGGCTTAGATTACGCATTCAGAGTAAGAATTCTTCAACAGCTTCAACTGTGGAGGGTTCTTCAGTGGTTCGGATGAGTGTCAGAGGGGTGTTTGGGTTTTGTCCAGTATTGGTGAAGAATGGGGTCATTCCAAGGGAGGCTTGCTTGCTGTTGTTATAGGCAAACTCGACTGCAGTGAGGTGTTTGTGCCAATCATCTTGTCTGTAGGAAACATAGTTCCTTAGCATTTATTCCAGAGTTCGGTTCATTCTTTCAGTTTGGCCATTAGTTTTGGGATGAAAGGCTGTGGATAGTGCAAGTTTTGTTCCAAGGTGCGCATGGAGGGCTTTCCAAAAATGGCTGGTGAATTTTGGGTCTCAGTCACTAACAATGATCTTAGGGAGACCATGATAGCGGAAGATGTTGTCAAACAAGAGTGTGGCTATGTTGGGTGCGGTTGTAGTAGTAGTGGTTGATACAAAGTGAGCTTGTTTACTGAGATAGTCCACAAAGACAACAATTGCATCTTTCCCATTCTTAGTTCAGAGTAGTTGTACAATGAAGTCCATAGAGACTTGTTCCCAATTAGCAGATGGTACTGGGATCGGGTGGAGTAGGCCAGGTTTTGCTAGTGTTGAGGACTTATTTCATTGGCAGGCATCACAGGAAGTGATGTAGGTCTTGAGTTGATCTGCCATTCGGGGCCAATAGAAGTTTTGGGAGATAACTTCATAGCATTTATCAAATCCTAAGTGTCCGGCTGTAGGGGCATCATGACATTCGAATAGGATAGTCCTTCAGAGGTCTCGGTTGTTTGGAACATACAATCTGTCCTTGTAGTAGATAGCATTGTCCCTAAGTTGGTATTGGTTGTACTGGGTATGCTTGTCAGTATCATCACTGTTCAGGATTTCTCGGAGTGCTTGAGCTTCCTTATCATCAGCACATGCTGCGATGATTTGTTCCATGATGGAGTTTGTAACCAGGGTGAGAGTTTGGATCACTTCTTCAATGGGTGGTCTGGATATTGCATTGGCAATAATGTTTTCTTTACCAGGATGGTACTGGATTTCGTAGTCAAAGTTGATGAGGACTTTCATCCATCTGGCTTGCTTTCGAGAAAGGGTAGCCTGGGTCTTGATGTTGACTAATGACTTATGGTCAGTCAATACAGTAAAGTATGTTCCTTCTAGGTATGGTCACCATTTGATCAGAGTGTCTACGATGGCTAACATTTCCTTCTTATGAGTTGTGTAGTTGATTTCGGCATCATTGAACTTGCAGGAGTGATAGGCCACAGGGTGTCCTTCTTGCATGAGTACTGCTCCAAGAGCTAGGTCAGAGGCATCAGTGGTAACTTCATATGGAAGGGCAGAATTTGCCGCTTGAAGTACTGGAGTGGTTATCAAGGCATCCTTCAGTGCTTGGAAGGCAGTATCTTGTTCGGGTCCCCAATTTGCAAGATTGTTGAAGTCTTTCTCTTGTTTCATGGTCCAGGGCTGTTCTTCTTTCTTGCTATGCTTAGTCATTTGGGTAAGGGCAGTGGCGATTTTGGCAAAGTTGGCAACAAATCGTCTGTAATAGTTCGCTAATTCCAGAAATGACTAGAGGTCTTTTAACTTCTTGGGTCTGGGCCAATCTTTGATTATGGAGATTTTACTAGGGTCCACTTTGATTCCATTTGGCATGACAATGTGTCCAAGGAGTTGGATTTCTTTTAGGAGAAATTCGCACTTGCTGAGTTTTGCAAAGAGTCTGTTCTCTTGGAGTTTCAGTAGTACTAGCTCAAGGTGTTCAAGATGTTCCTCCAGAGTTTTGCTGAAGACTAGGATGTCGTCAATGTAGACAATAACAAATTTTTCTAGGTATGGGTGCAGGATGGTATTCATCAGTGTCTGGAAGGTTGCAGGAGCATTAGTTAAGCCAAAGGGCATAACAAGAAATTTGAAATGTCCATAGCGGGTTTGGAAGGCTGTCTTGTAGATGTCTTCTTCTTTTATGGCAATTTGCTAGTAGCCATTTCATAGGTCAAAAGAGCTTATGAATTGTGGGTTGGTAAGTCTATCGAATATTTCATCGATTCTGGGTAGTGAGCAACAGTTCTTGATAGTCTGTTCATTGAGGTCACAGTAATCAATGCACATTCACAGATCTCCTCCTTTCTTTACAACAAAGAGGACTGGTGCACCATAAGGTGATACACTGGGTCTGATGAATCCTTATTCCAGGAGTTCGTCAATTTCTTTTTTGAGTGCATCGATTTCTCTCGGAGACATGTGGTAGATTGATTTGAAGGCTGGCTTGGTATCTGGAATAGTCTTGATGGTATGGTCTACTGCTCATTTGGGAGGTAGGCCTTTCGGGAGTTTCTTCGGGAATATATCTCGGAATTTCTGGAGTAGTGGTCTGACATGGCTGTCAACTTTGGAAAAGTCTTCTTCAGAGTTCTCGGGTTCTCCTTTGGATGGTCAGATGGAGATAGCAAAGAGAGGGCATTTCTTGGCCAATTTCTTGAGTTGTAGCTTGTTGATGTGGGTGATCTTTGGTCCAGGGTCACTAGAGTTGAGTGTGTCCTTTTCGCCTTACAGTTTGAAGTTGTGGCATCCTTTCTTGATGGCCAGAGAATGGTTTACCCAATCGATCATGGGGTTCTCTTGTTTTAACCATGGAGTTCCAAGGATGATTTCATTGTCAGGGAGTGGTACAATTTGAAGGGTAACATGTACTCGATAGTCACCGATTCGGAAGAGTAGGTTGTGGACTTCCTTGCTAATGACATGTGAGGTTCCATCAGCTGTGGCAACTGCTTGAGTTTGTTGTACTGGAGAGGTGAAGACCTTGAGTTTGTTGGCTATTTCTTCATTGATGAAGTTACCTGAGGCACCACTGTCTATCATGATCTTGACAGGTGCTCAGTTGACAAAAGCTTTAAGTGTAAGCAGTTTGTCTGATCCAATGGTAGTGATTTCAGTTGTAGGAGCTTTCCTTCTGTTGGTTCTTCTTTGAGCCAGTTTGTTGATATAAGAGAAGCAATTATCAATCATTCGGGAAGAGTACATTCTAATGCCATGGGGGCATCAGCCACTTGGTACATATCTATCTTCGATTTTCTTGTAGAATTGTTCTTCTTTGTTCATGGTAGATTGGACTGGGGCCTTGTTTGATGAACTAAATCCTTTAGATCCTCAGATGGTGGGCAGTAGTTCAGGGACTTCTTTGACTGTCAGGGTTGACTCAATTTTTTCAAATAGGATCTGGGCAATACAGAAGCATATAGGGATCTTGAAGGGTGTCCAACTGTGGTTTCGGATGAGAACAATAATTTTGCCTGTATAATCTTCATTAATGACTCCTCCTTCTACTGAGAGTCCTTTCAATGCTAGGCTACTACGACAGCATATTCTTCCAACATGTCCTTCAGGGATTTGGATGCTGATTCCTGTGTAGACTTGCTTGACTTCTTGATTGGAAACTGTAGCTTCTTTGGCTGCATACAGGTCATATCCAGCTGCTTTTTGACTTCCTTTGGTTGGGGCCTTAGCAGTTTGTCTTAACTTGACAAAGTCTAGTGTTCTGGTGGTCAGATTGTTGAGGTGGTGCAGAGTGGTAACAGTTGCTCGGGTTGCTGTTCAGGGTTTTCGGTTAGGGTAGGCACTGGCCATGTGTCCTGTCTTTTGGCAATAGAAGCATGCTCCGCTTCTTCTAAGTTCGTTTCTTTTACCTTCAGTGAGTTTCTTGAAGATACTCAGCTGGGTGGGTTCATGATTTCTGGGTGTCCATGAAGTGGATGTTGAGGGAGCTTAGGATGCTTCATGCTTGGGTTCTTCTTTCTTAGTCCAAGTCTTTTCCTTGTTGTTGAATTGTCTTCAGGGCAGAATGGGTCCAGCTGTTAGGATCCGCTTAACCATGGTCTTGATTCTTGCTAGGCACTATTGTTGGTGATCACAACCAACTGGGTGTCCTTGTTCTCGGATCTTTCTAGTAAGCCATTCAGGCAGAGCATCAAATAAATGATCTGCTCTTATACCATTTCATGCTTCATCGTTGGCAATATATCCTAGGCCAACAGTGTTCAGGAGTGACTCAAGTTTTGTACAGAAGGTTTCAAATTCCTCCTTGCCATATATATCAAATTTGAGGTTGTGGAGTTTTACTTGGGATTCAGCGATCATGGTTTCACTGTGATATTGAGCAATCATGAGTTATTTAAGTCCAGGGGCTATATGATGGTCTCCATATCCTGGGGCATTATTTGCTGCATTCTGAGCAACTACTGCAGGTCAGGTGTCCCATGTGAGGGGTTTTTCGGGAAGGGTTTGCCACCATTCTTTGGCAGGTCCTCGGAAGAATGTAACAACTCAGCGGACATAGGCGGTAGTGGTAGCAAAGAGTTGTTCCAGAGTGTGGTCTTGATTGTTTGTCAGCATGCGGTCAGCGACTTGTTCATTAGTCCATTGATTGGCTTCGAAGTTGGTGTCAACTACACTAATGAAGCTTTGGACTTCTTGTGCAGTACCATTGAAGGTAGGTAGACTCAGATTTTTTGTAGGTTGGGTCTGTTCAGCTAAGGCAGTAATGGTTGCTGCCATTATGGCTACCTGGGCTGTGAGGTCTAGAATCTGTTGGTTTGCCATGTTGTTTACTGGAGGCGGTTGAACTACTGGTAGTGGTGTTACTGATACTACTTGAGGTACTACTTGAGGTACTACTTGAGGTACTGGTGCAGAGTGTGATGGGGTTCTTTGAGTCTGTGTAAGTTGCTGGAGTAATAGTCGTGGGTCTGAAGTAAGGGCTTGATAGATGGCTGTCTGTTGCTATGTAGGTATATTCTGACCTGATGAAGGTACGTCTCCTTCGGTGGTATATCTGGGATCGAATTCACTGAGATACTCCTCCTCTTGAGTTTGGTCTCCATGTACTTGAGTTTGCTCAGTGTCAAAGTAGACAGAATTAGTTATATATCTGATTTCAGATAGACTTAATTCAAAGTCAAGTTCTGGTTCGGTATTGGTATTGGATTCGGGTAGGGTTGTAGCAGGGCCTGTTTCAGGTTTGGGATCAGGTAGTTGATGAAGAGTTTCTCTTGCTTCTTCCTTAAGAATATGGCAGGCCTTGCTGTTCTGGAATCGGTAGTATAATGCAGTCTTGGTTCTGGTTCGGTGAAAGTTGGTAGAGTTGAGCCACTTGGCTACAGAGGCTTGGGCTTCATGAGGAACTAAGGCTAGAAAGACTGCTGCTGGTTGTCCTAGGTCGTTTGGATTTGTGGAGCTGACAAAACTCTTATTGAGAAGAGTAAAGAAGGCTTCTATAAGACCTTCTTCATCTTGACTTACTGGGTATAGTACAAGGAGTTCGGCTTTTTCTCCGCTACCTTACCGGTCACAAGGTTTGGTAGGCAACCTTCCGAGTCCCCTTTCCCCTATTATTGCCCCCTCTACCTCGGGTTGGTTTACTGTGCCTGCATCGGCATGGTGGGAGGAGGGCAATGGTGATGAGTTGCCCCTTTATCGGTGTCGGATCGGTGTCTTCTCCACTTTTTCGCGGTTTCTGGTGCCTTCGGCTGCGTCTGGAGTGCATCCGTTTTGGTGCGGCACCTTCTTCCTTTTGCTGTCGCCAACAAGGTGCTGTCTCGGTATGTCTCGGGCTACGTAGGGAGTCGGCTGACCTTGGGCGTCAAGTGCTCAGTGTAGGTTACCTGCAGGTCCTCGGTGCCTGTGGTGGGGCCCTCTGGCTTTGGCGAGCTTCTCGGCGAGCGCGGTTCTGGCGTAGGTGACTGCTTTTCGGGTGATGTTGGGATGGGAGGGGAGATGGCCGTCACAGATAGGAGGAAGGGTGATAACAGTGAACCAGTAGGGTGCCAGGCTGGGGGCGGTCATCGGGGCTGGGGTAGGTGCTGCTTTGGTGGGGTCTTTTGATTGGTGCAGCGCAGTTAGGTGGTAGGTGACACTCTCGGCTTCTTTTGGTGGGTAGCGGGGTGAGGCCCCAGTCGTCAGGGGGGGTCGGGGGGCCTGAGGCTACCCATTTCAGGCGTCTTGGCTGCACTCAACTGGAACCGGGAGCTGACACAGCAACGTGATCGAGGCCCGCAGGCTTGAGTAGTGGGGTATTGGGGGTTTCCTCCTGCCTCACGTGTAAGTCCTTTACTCACCTCGACTGGGAGAACCAGGCCCTACCCACCATGTTGTGCTTTGATGAGGGTTTTTTCTTTGCCTGTCATTCTCTTTGGGGTGGCAGGGGCTATTCTATTCGGCTTGGGCATGGCCTTATACATACATTGGG
>RBNI01005001.1:0-13149 GCA_003990745.1 Jimgerdemannia flammicorona | reverse complement strand
AAAAAAAAAAAAAAAAAAAAAAAAAAAAAAAAAAAAAAAGTAATCAATTGTATAGTATCTTTGGCCTCCTCAAGCATGATTTATATTTGCTAAGTACCAATACTATTTGCAAAGATATCCTGAAGGTCTATAGAAATGAGTATGACAATCTCTGCCAGATACTTCAGGTAAAATAAGAGCAGTACCATGACCATTGCAAGCTGAATTATATATATATTTTTATAAAGAGCTTACCAATTTAACCTCACATTCAATAAGCAGAATTTGGCAGGCAAAATTTTGTTTATGATTAATATATAGACATCCCCCAATGCAATTTTATTTCTAGACATTACTGGTCATTGGATTGATCTTGATTAGCAGCTTAAATCTCTTACTCTTGACTTCATCAAACTTGCTGGCCCTCATTCTGGAGACAATATTGCAGATGCTTTTATTAGTTATATCCAAGAGCTTGGGATCACAACTAAGGTAAAAAAAGAAGGGCTTGCCATCAGATCAGTATTTTGAGAGAGGTACTAAAACAAAATAGATTTTATTAGTTATTTATTTTCATATAAATTTGTTAACTAAATATTTCAAATACAGATTTTGGCAACATTCACATTACACACACTCTTACAATACACTTTCAAGTCGTTTATTGGAAAAAGATACTAAGGCAATGGTAAACAGCAAGCAATCTGGGGTATGTACTGGGTAGGGTGGTCCTAGCACATTTGACTGATAGTAGGTGGGGAGAGGTTCTGGCCTGGGGGGCAACATGAGGGGGCTGTTGGCAGGAGGATGAGGAGGAGGTAGAGGTGGTAGTGGAGGACAGGGGTCTGGGAGGGCAAGCTTTGCAGAGATAGTGAAGAGGAGGCAGCAGACAACTGGGCTAGAGGGTTGGCTGAGGAAAGGCAAGGAGATGGAGAAGATGGCAGTTTATAGGAGAGTAGCGCTTGGTGGTGAAGGTAGTGGAGCTGGGGGAGTAGTGGCTGAGGAGAGCATGACAGCTGATGGAGATGGAACTGCTAATCTGGAAAAAAATCCAGATGTGATGGCTGATTGTACAGCTGAGCAACTGAGACTTAGAAGGCAGGGACATTTGACAGATAGTGTGATGGGCCTGGTGGTGGCACTGTTACTTAAGAAATCAATCTCAGCATTTACAGTGACATTGTACTTCTGGGGCCTAGCAGTGACAGTGAAAATGGTGCTGGGGCTGATTGCTAAGCAGGTGGCTGGAGTGGCATTCATGAAGTTCCTGAAGAGATTGGAGGGAGTAGAGGTGGGATTTGAGGAGACCAAGTCTCTGGAGGAAGTGCTGAAGGTTGGATTGGTTGTTGGAGAGGTATATATATCAATAGCATGCTGCTTGAAATGGGACCCCAGGGTGGTCCAACTGCTGGTGAAAGTAGTGCCCATGGTGACGGTGGTGGAGATGAGGAGGAGAGTTGAGGAGGTCATGGTAGAGTATGGAGAGGTAGTGGACATTGGGTTCAGGGTCTGGGAAGGGACCTCACTCAGGATAGGAGATGTGGATGTGAGGATTCAGCTGGCAGGGAAAGAGCTACTGGGAAGATAAGGAACTGGCCTTCAGTGATGGTCTGGGGGGTGATCTTGTGCAAGGTGACAAGGGTGAAGGGGAGTAAAGAGGAGGAAGAGGACTTGCTGGAGGTGCTAGAGGAGTTGAGTAGAGCTGTGGAGCAGCAGACAAAGGCTTGGGTGGCTTTTGTGGAGTTGATACACTTGGAGATAGTAGATGGGAAGAGGATTAGAGTGGACAAGGAGTAGTGGGAAAGGGCTCAGAGCTGTAAACGTCAGAAGGAGCTACTGGCTAAGATGATGAGTCAACTGCAGAAGGAGGCAGGCAGAATGGGGGAAATGGGGGATGCCAAGGCAAGTGTCTGGGCCAGTGAGAAGAGAGGGAGTACAGAGAAGGGTACAGAGGAGGTCAGGAAAGTAGCTGGTAGTGATCCATATACTGATAGTACATTTGAGGTCTGGGATGAAGACTGGGAGGGATCACCTACCCCTACTCCTCTCATCAGACATGGTCCAGCCTCCTGAAGTAGGACCAGAGAGAATGTGCCAATGAAGGGGGCCCAGCAGGTACAATTTGGAGTTCCTGAGGTAGCGAATAGGGGACAGATGGTGGCAGTTGGAGAGGAGGAATTGGTAGATGTTCCAGAAGTGTGGATGAGGCTATGAGTGCTAGGGCTGATGTCACAATGTTGGATAGTAGCAGACCAGTGACTCTGGGTGGGAAGGAGGTAGGGAATCTACTTTGAATGTGCAGGATGATGAATAATCTGGCAGCTGAAGAGTTGGGAGAGGTGGACCTATGAGTGATGAGTGATGAGCATTGGGCATGAGTCCTGCAGAGAGATGGTGTGGAGTTGGCATTGAAGGCTAAGATTCTTGTGGTATATCTGAAGGAGGAAGGATATGAGGTAGATAAGGAGTGGGAGGCTGAACTGGCAGGAGTTGCTGGTGAGAGGGCCAAGTACTGTTGGGCCAAGCGATATAGATTGCAGCTCTGGCAGGAGGCCTGCCTAAAGTATCAGGAGGAGTTTGAGGAGAAGATGGATGGGGAGATGAATGAGCTATTGGCTGGATTGGAGACTCAGCAGGCTGAGGAGGAGGCAGTGACTGCAGAACATAATCTGGACTTGGCACAGGAAGAGATGAACATGGAGCAGTAGGGAGGGACTGGACAAACACACTATACTTCAATATGAATAGTACAACTAACATTTTTTCTTTGAACATGAATGGGTTATGGGGTACTTATCAATGTAGGAACATTTTTACTTGGCTGAAGGGATTGGAGGCCAATCTCTTCCTCTTGCAGGATGTCAGATGTGAGGATGACTTGGACAGAATAGAATGGACGAAGAAATGGGGAGGTGAGGCAGTTTGGAAGGGCAAGGTTGGGATTCTAGTATAGAAAGGCAGAGGGGAAATTAGAGATATGTAGAGCTGGGGAGATAGACTAGTCTGGGGTGAGTAGATACGTACAGGATGGGAGCCAGTTACAGTGGGCTCTTGTTACTGCCCTGCTGTAAGAGGTGAGCAGGTAGACTGGGTGAAAGGCCTTCAGGAGAGTGGGATACTTACAGAGGCTGAGGTAGATGTGCTTGGAGGAGACTTTAATATGGTTCGGGATATACTGTTAGATAGGACCAATAGAGGACAGAGAGCTGAAGATCAGAGTAGAGGGCTGGCAATATGGGAGGAAGTAGAAAGGCTGAGCACTCTGGTGGATACAGGCAGGAAGTGTTGGGGGGATAGGAGGGTCTACATGCATTGGGCTGGGGGCTCGGGGATGAGAATAGATTGGATTCTGATGGCCAGCTGCTGGGGCTTGGATGTTTGGAAATCTCTGGAAGTGGAATGGTGTCCTTGGTTGGATCATTGGGGGCTTTTAGGACAGAGGCAGTTTGGGGGGAGTGGGGATAGGCTTGGACATTGATACCTCAATTCCTCCTTGTTAGATGATAAGTTCTGGTGGGATGGGTGGGCTGTGGACATTCAGCTATGGGTAGAGCATTGGAGGCAGGAAGGGGCCTCAGTTGATGTTCAGTAGATGAGGATGAAAGAGATGGCCAGGATCTACTGGAGTGAGGCTGGCAAGGAGGCTGGGAAACAGAGGAGGCAAAGGGTGAGATGAGCTTCTAGTAGACTGTCTAGGCTCTTGGGGGATTGGGTGAGAATGGTGACATTGGAGGAAGTGGAGGATTGGAGAACAATAAGGGCAAAGAGGGAGGTTGATGAACTACAACAGATGCTGCAGGAGGAGGAAGAGGCGAGGGTGCAGAGCTTGGTAGTGCAGCTACATTAGCAGGGTTTGGAGGAAGGAGAGAGGCCCTCTAAGTATCTCACCAGAGCCCTTTAAATGAGGAGGGTGCAGCAAAGATGGGAGGGGGTGCTTGACTCTGATAGTATACTGGTTTATGGTATAAAAAACATTCTGGGATCCTTAAAGATGCACTGGAGTGGATTGTGGTGTGAGGAGGAGGGTGGGGTAGATACTGATACCATTGGTCATGCTTTGGAAGACTGGCACCCCCCACAAGTAGATGGGATTGGTGACTTGGTATTACTAGTCCAGAAAGAGGAGATCCACCAGATTCTTGCCATGACAATACCAGATACAGCATCTGGGGAGGATGGTTTACCCTGGGACTTCTGGAAGAAGATGGTCAGAATTCCTGGAGTGCTGGGTGAGATGACAGAATTGTGTGATTTTACTCTATAGTCAGGGAGATGGGTGGGGGACCAGGATCTGGGGTTGGTAACATTACTTTACAAGAACAAAGGAAGACAAGAGGACTGGAAGAACTGGAGGCCAATTATGCTGCTGGATATGGACAGAAAGTTGGTTACTAAGGTAGTGGTTGTGAGACTACAGAAGGTGGTCCAGCAAATCTTGGGCATTGAGCAGAGGGGCTTTGTAGGGAGACAGCTCATTAGAGATGACACAGCCTGGGTATATGGAGTTATTGAAGGGGCATAAGTATGTGGATTGGATGGGTACTTAGTCTTTTTGGACCAAGAGAAGACTTATGACCAGGTGAGACAGATCTGGCTGGTGAAAGTCTTGGATAGAACTGGGGTTCTGCACCAGTTCCAGTCCACAATAGTCAGTCTACTAGAAGGGAGTAGAGCTGTGCTCATGTGTAATATGCATTGAGGGGTAGCATTTTCCTTGGGTAGGGGGGTGCCCCAGGGGGACCCACTGTCCCCCATTCTGTATGCCCTTTCCCTGGAATCTTTACTAGATAGAATCAGGCAGAGGATAGTGGGGCTCTCAATCTTTGGCATTGGGTGGAAGATAGGGGCCTTTGTGGATGACATGGTGGTCGGACTGAGATCAATTGCTGATGTTGAGGAGCTTAAGGAGATAGTGGAGTGATATGAGGAGAACTCAGGGGCAAGACTTAATTGATATAAGTGCGAAACAATGGTGTTAGACAATGGTCTAGTGGGAGGGGAGGTTATTGGAACAATCATCCCAACTGGCGAGACAGTGTAGTACTTGGGTATCTATCTATCAGTATATGGGTTGGTACTACCCAGACTTTGGTAGGAGCAGCAGGTTGGAATCTGGGGGGAGGTCCTGTGGAGTTGGGGGGGCTGCCAATTGTCTCTGGCAGAGCATGTCTCAATTTTGAATGTCTACTGGCTGCCGAAATTGTGGTATCTGGTATATCATCTGGACTTCCCTACCTGGGTGGTGAAGAGACTGATGAAGCTAGCCAAGGGTTGGATCTGGGCTGGAAGAAGGAGCCAGATCAGTTGGGAAGTCTTGTTCTTACCAGTAGCAAGTGGTGGACTTGGACTAGTTGACTTTCCTAAAAGGCTACACTACTTGAGGGCATGGTGGTTGAAGAGAGCAGTGGAGTTGAAAGGGGGAGGTTGGGTTCCCCTATTGCAGAAGGTCTGGGAGAGGAGGTCCTCACCACAAGGCTCAACTGGTGATCTCCTATCCTTGGTTGGTCTTTAGAATACTAATCAATTGAGATACAAAGGTTTCTGGTGAGGGGTGGCAGAAGGGGCACACTGCATAGGAATCTGGTAGCAGAGGAATGAAGGAGAGGTGGAGTGGGACCCAGCGATGTGGAGATGGGACCAGGTATTGCTAGGCAGTGTTCCCTTGCTTGATTTTGATATCAGTAATGAGATATAATACCAGTGGGGACCGGGCCAGGATCTGTGGCCCAGTGGTTGGCAAGGAGTAGGAATCAGTGAGGAGTGGGACTAGTATAGTGTTTGGGCCTAGAGTGCTGAGGTAAGAAGATGGATGCTGCCGAAGTACTGGGTGACTTGGTGGCGAATGCTGAGGAGAAATGTCATGCTCAATTACTGCTCAGGTCATCTTGTTGAGGGAGGTTGCTTTGACTGCGAGGAGTGCTATAATGTAGGACAGGAAGGGGGATATATACAGATGCCTGAATATTGGCTTGGGGAGTGTGAGATACTTAGTAACTTTTAGTGAACTGTTGGAGTTCGTCTGAGAGTAGAGTGCAGAGAAGTTGGTATGTGGGGGTGGTGGGAGGATCTGAGGGATAGACTGGTGGGAGGGGTGGGAAAGGAATGGCTCACACTAGGCTGAGCTCTAGCTATTTGGGTAGAGTTGGCCAGCCACTAGCTATTTGTTTTTGAGGAGAGGAGGAGACTGGGCTTGGAGGTCCAGCTGATAAGATGGCATAGCCTTATAGAAGATACCTTGATGGGCTGATGGCTTAGTTGGGGGTTGCAGGGTGGTCAGAGGTGTCGATTGGTGGAGAAAATATATAGGCAGAGTGAGAGAAGGGTTGGAGTAGTGGGGGAGAAGGTGGTCTTTGTCTGGAAAAGGGTGGGGAGGGGCCCCCCTATGGGAATCGGGTAGTGAGAGGGATCCTATATATCTATAAATAGACTGGTAATAAATGGTAGAGTCCAAGTGACTATAAAAAAAAAAAAAAAATACAGATTTTGGCTATTATGACAGACAATACTACAAACAACTCAATATTTTTCCAAGTTTTAGTGACTAGCCTCAAACAGGAAAATATGGCCTTCAGTATAGAAAGCTGCTATGTATAATACCAGGCCCACATACTGATCAGGACTATCTTATGCATATAGACAAAACATCTGAGAGAGGAGGGGCCCTGAGTATAATTTTCAAGCTATGCAAACTGGTTGTGTCAGTCTAATTGTCTTACAATAATAAGACAAATTTACTGCACAGTGTAGAGCAATCAGTTTAGCCCTGAAAGAGCTTATATTGGACATCTGTATATATTGGAACTTAATATTTGCAATGATCTAGCATGCACTGGAGTTTGCTGTAGTATGTATTCTTTTTTTCTTCAGTTAGCTAAAGTAACTTGTTTTGAATGATTGAAGATTTTTTTTTTAAAAAAAAAAAACAAAAAAAGCCAATAGATTCAACAGTAGCTGCTGACAAGGAAATACAGAGCAAGGCTCTAGGTGAAAGTAAGTAGAACATACTTAGAAATATTGTCAGAGTTTTGAAAGTAAGTGGTGATTGCTCTGACTCTACACTCATTTTGTCTGCCTCTATACAATACAATACCTCACTACATATACATAACTACCAGTGTTTCGATGATTGTACAAAGAATATAGTCAAACAAATGACCCTAACAATAAGCTCTGTAATATCAGTATACAACCTTCTGATTGACTAGCTAGAGGATAAGCTTGAGGATAGGCTAGAGAGTTATAGTGATTTATGATTAAGCCTGGATCAGAGAGATGCTATAGATAACCATCTTTTACTGGTAACATTCAGGTGACACAAGACTCAAGCAATACTTTTGATAATGTTTTTGGTAAAAGGCAACTAGCAACATGGTGAGCAATAACCATACAGGTGCATATACTAGGTCAGGTAGATCTAGGGTCTTTGACTGGCAGCAGGTGGAAAGGGGTTATGGTCTGGGGATGGGGGCCTTTGGAGGACCAAAGAATGAAGAAGGATCTAGAGGGAGACCAGTGTCTGGTGGCAATAGGGGAAGACCTGGTCTCCCAAGCTTTGCAGATAAGGTTAAGGGGAGTAGGTGGCTGGCTGGTAATAGGACTAGTGATGTGGAGGGGAAGGGCAAGACAAATCTTGGGAGGGGGGGCAGTGCTCTGGCTGGGAGTGCAGGTATAGGGGCTGGCGGTACTGTAGCTGGGGGTGTGACTGTTGATAGGAGTGTGACAGGGAATCAGGAAAAAAAAAGAGATGTGATGGCTGATGGCCAGATGGGACAGGGGTTCCTGATGTGGAAGGGGGACCTGGCAGATGGTGTAATGGGGCTGGCAGTGACCCCATTACTCAAGAAGTTGATCTCAGAGTTTGCAGTGACCTTGTGCTTCTAGGGCTTGGTAGTGATGGCGAGGATGGTTCTGGGACTTATTTCGAAGCAGGTGGCTGGGGCAGTTTTGGTGAAGTTCTTGAAGGGTCTGGAGGGGGTCAAGGTGGGCTTTGAGGAGGCTGGGCTACTGGATGAGGCATTGAAGACTGGAGTCATGGTTGGGGAGGTAGTGGTCCCCATGGTGTAGTACTTGCGATGGAACCCCAGGGTGGTGTAGCTTCTGGTGAAGGGGGTGTCCATGGTGACTAAGGAGGAGACTAGGAAGAGGGTGGAGGAGGTGATGATTGAGTATGGCGATGTGGTGGACATCAGCTTTCAGGTGTGAGAGGGGACAATGATCAGGATGGGCAACATTGATGTCAGGATTCGGCTGGTGAGAAAGGAGGCCATGGGAAAGGTGAGTGACTGGTCTTCTGTACTGATGTGGGGAGCATTCATCTGTAAGGTGTTGAGGGTGAAGGGGAGTGAGGAGGAGGAGGAAGATTTGTTGAAGGTATTGGAGGAGATGAGTGGAGCTGTGGAGAGGAGGGTGAGGGCCTGGAAGATGTATGAGGAGTCGACACATCTGGAGGTGGTAGAGGGGAAGCATATCCGCATAGACAAGGGGTAGTGGGAGTGGAGTGGGTGCAGGGGTGCAGGAGGCAGAGAGAGCTACTGGCAAGTATGACAGTCAAGGTGAAGAAGAAGGCAGCTGGGGCTGAGGTGTCTGGGGGCGCCAAAGACAGTGTCTGGGCTAGTAAAGGGGTAGGGGAGGTGGAGGTAGGTAAGGAAGGAGATGGGAAGGTGCTGAGCAAGAACTCTTTTACTAATGGCACCTTCGAGGTCTGGGAGCCAGAATTGGACTCCACCCCCCCCCCTCTGATCAGAAGGGGCCTGGCGGTGAAGAGAAGGACATCAGAGGATGTGCTGATGGAGGGGACCCAGTGAGTGCATTTTGGGGTCTCTGATGTGGCGAAAGGGGGCCAGGTGGTGGCAGGGGGCGAGGATGAGCTAGTGGATGTCCCTGAGGAGGAGTGGGATGAGGCTGCCAGTGTAGGTGCTGATACCACAATGTTGGATGCAGGACAGCCAGGGACTCCAGGAGGGAAGGAGGTGGGGAACTTGCTGTGGATGAGCAAGGTGATGGATAACCTCATGGCTGATGCATTGGGAGAAGTGGACCTGTGGGTTATGTCTGAGGAGCACTGAGAGCAGATTCTGCATGGTGAGGGAGTGGTGGAGGCACTGAAGGGTGAGATTCTTGTGATTCTCTTAAAGGAGGAGGGATATGAGGTTGATGAGGCGAGGAAGGCAGAGCTGGTGGTGGCTGCGGATGAGCAGGCAACGTACTGCTGGGCTGAGCAGCATGATTTGCAGCTCTGGAGGGAGGCCTGTCTGGAGTATTGAGAGGAATTTGAGGAGAGGGAAGATGAGGCAATAGTAGAACTTCTGGGAGGGTTGGAGGCATGGGAAGCTGGGAAGAGGGAACTAGCTGCTGAACATGAATTGGACTTGGTACAGGAGGAGCTGAATGTGGACTTGTAGAGGATGGGATTACTTTGCCTTTTAACATTATTTCTTATGAACAGTACAATTAACATTTTCTCTTTGAATATAAATGGGTTGCGAGGTTTGAGATGGCGTAAGAACATTTTTACTTGGCTCAAGGGTTTGGAGGCTGATCTATTTTTGCTACAGGATATTCGGTGTGAGGATGAGGATGATCGGATGAAGTGGACTAAGGAATGGGGTGGGGCTACTGCTTGGTTTGGAAAAGTGGTGATTCTGGTGAGGAAGGGTAGAGGTGACTTGGAGGGAATCAGGAGCTGGGGTAACTGCTTGGTCTGGGGAGATTGGCAGTGGCCAGGATGGGAGTCGGTGAGGGTTAGCTCTTGCTACTGCCCTGTGGTTAGGGGGGAGAGAATTGCATGAATTGAGGAGCTGCTGGAGGAGAGTGTTCTATTGGCAGAAGGGGTCGATGTGATTGGGGGGGACTTTAATATGGTTAGGGATCAGCATCTGGACTGCACTGATGGTGAGAGGAGTGCAGGAGGGAGAAGTGGTGGCCTGGATGTATGGGAGGAGGTGGAGAGACTGAGCTCCTTAGGGGATATGGGTAGAACATGATGGGGCAACTCCAGGGTCTATACATATTGGGTGAATGGCTTGGGTATAAGGATTGACTGAATTCTGATGGCAGAATGCTGGGGGGCTGATGTCTGGAAGGTATTGGAGGTGGAATGGTGCCCATGGTCTGATCACTAGGGACTGTTGGGACAGGGGCAGTTAGGGGGGAGTAGAGATAGACTCAGACATTAGTGCCTCAACTCCTTTCTGCTGGCTGAGAAGGCATTGTGGAATTCGTGGGTAGAGGACATTCAGGCAAAGGTTTATTGCTAGAGGGGTGAGGGTTTGTCAGTGGGCATCCAGTGGATGAGATTGAAAGAGGCTGTGAGGGTCTATTGGGGAGAGACTGGGAGAGAAGCTGGGAGACAGAGGAGGAAGCACACGAGGTATGCTTCTAGCAAGCTGAGGAGATTGCAATTAGATTGGGCAGGTTTGCTTACTACTGATGGGGTGGAGAATTGGAGGTTAGTGCAGATTAAATTGGAGATCTTGGAACTGCAACAGGTGTTGAGAGAAGAGGAGGAGGTACATATGCAGGGTATGGCTGCTAGGCTATGGTGGCAGGGGCTTGAGGAGGGTGAGCGGCCTACTAGATATTTATCCCATCTGCTCAATACTAGGAGGGTGAGACATCAGTGGAATGGAGTCCTCAATGCCGATGGGAACATAGTACATGGTATACAACAAATACTAGGGGTTTTGAAAGAGAGATGGCAGGGTTTGTGGAGTGAGGATGAAGGGGGTGCAGATGAGGTGGCTATTGATGATGCATTAGGGGAATGGAGGCCACTACAAGCAGATGGACTGGATGACTTGGCCTTGCCAGTGCGAGGTGAGGAGGTCCAGAGTGTCCTTGCAGCAATTAAAACTGGGATAGTGCCAGAGGAGGATGGTCTACCTTGGGACTTCTGGAAGAAAATAGTCAAGGTCTCTAGCATTTTGGAGGAGATGACCACTCTATATGATCATGTTCTTCGGAGTGGTAAGTGGGTTAGAGAGCAGGACCTTGGGCTGGTAGCTTTAGTGTACAAAGACAAGGGGAGAAGAGAAGACTGGAAGAACTGGTGACTGATCATGCTTTTGGACATGGATAGGAAGATGGTTACTAAGGTGGTTGTTGCAAGACTGCAGAAGGTTGCCCAACAAGTGCTGGGGGTGGAGCAGCAGGGCTTTTTTGGAGGCAGGCTTATAAGAGATGGGACTACTTGGGTGCATGGTGTCATTGAAGGGGCCCGAGCTTGTGGCCTGGATAGAAGGTTGGTCTTTTTGGACAAGGAGAAGACCTATGACCGGGTCCGGTGGGTTTGGCTGGGCAAGGTATTGGATCATATTAGTGTTTCTTCTGGATTTCAGGCTTCTATGGTGAACCTGCTCAAGGGCAGTCAGGTGGCATTGATGTGTAATGGCCACTATGGTCAGGCATTTACCTTGCATAGAGGGGTGCCTCAGGGGGACCCCCTGTCCTCTATTCTTTATGCTCTCTCATTGGAACCTTTAATGGATAGGATTTGCCAGAAGGTGGAGGGGCTCTCTATCTATGGCATAGTGTGGAAGGTAGGGGCCTTTGTGGATGACATGGTGGTTGGCCTTGGGTCTGTAGCAGATGTTGAGGCACTTAAGGAGACAGTGGAATGGTATGAGGTTCACTCTGGGGCAAAGCTCAACTGGCATAAGTGTGAGACAATGGTGCTAGGGAATAGACTAGTGGGTAGGAATGTCATTGGAACAATTGTCCCTACTGGTGAGGTGGTATGGTATCTGGGCATATTCCTCTCTGTATATAGTTCTGTCCTGCCCTGAGTGTGGTGGGAGAGCAGGGTGGCTATTTGGGAGGAGGTCCTTCAAGGTTGGGGAGGCCACCATATCTCTCTAGTAGGGTGAGTATCGATTCTGAATACATACTGGTTCCCCAAGCTGTGGTATGTGGCGTACCATCTGGACTTCCCAGCTTGGGTGGTGAAGAGGCTGACAAAGGTGGCGAGGGATTGGATTTGGGCAGGGAGGAGGTCCCAGATCAGTTGGGATACTCTTGTGACACCAGTGGACAGGGGAGGCCTGGGCCTTGTGGATTTCCCTAAGAGGTTACACTGCTTGTGGGCCTGGTGATTGAAGAGAGTGGCTGAACTACAGGGAGGGGGTTGGGTTCCTTTGATGCAGAAGGTGTGGGAGATGAGAACCTCTCCCCAAGGGTCCTCAGGAGATCTATGCTCTTTAGTAGGGCTCAATGGAATTCAGCAGCTGCAATTTAGGGGCTTTTTGTGGGGAGTAGTCGATGGGGTATACAGAATTAGTCTGCACTAGCAGGGTAATGAGGGAGAGGTGTTGTGGGGTCCATGCATGTGGTGATGGGATAGACTGCTTCTGGGGGGTGCTCCACTTACTGCTTTTGATATTGAGGATGGAGTAGAATATCAGCAGGGTCTTGGCCAGGACCTTTGGCCAAGTGGTTGGCAGGTAGTCAGGATTGGCGAGGAGTGGGACTGGGCTGATATTTGGTCTTGGAGTGCTGAGATGCAGCAGTGGCTTCCCCCCAAGTTCTGGGTAGTATGGTGGCGAATGCTGCAGAGGAACATTATGCTGAATTTCCACACCAGACATCTGGTGGATGGTGGCTGTTTTGATTATGAGGAGTGTTACAATATAGGGCAAGTTGGGGGTTTGGTACAGACACCAGAACATTGGCTAGGAGAGTGTGAGGTTTTGGAGGACTTTTGGGTTGAAATAGAGAATAGGCTGGGTGTAGAGAAAAGGCCAGTAGGTGAAGGGGATCGCTGGGAGGACTTGAGATCTCAGCTGGTGGGGGGGGGGTGGGTGATAGTTAGATCACTATCGAGTGGGTGCTAGCAGTTTGGGTGGGTCTGGCAGGTCATTGGCTATTTGTGTTTGAGGAGGAGTGGCAGATGAGCCTGCAGGAGAGGGTTATAAGGTGGGAGGAGCTGTTGGGGGATCTGTTGACTGGATGGTGAATAGGTTGGAGCCCTTCAGGGAGGTGGTGGTGAGGTTTGGTGGCAAGGATATGTAAACAGAGTGGTGGAAGGGTGGGAATTGTATTTGATAGAGTGGTGTTTCATCGAGAAGGGGTAGGGGAGAGGGGCCCCCCTAGGGGGATTGGATAGGGGGTGGGCTCATTGTATTATATCAGATAGATGGGTGTAATAAAGGATGAGTCTAAGTGACTATAAAAAAA
>RBNI01005000.1:0-13150 GCA_003990745.1 Jimgerdemannia flammicorona | reverse complement strand
TCCGAACACAACTCCTGAGCACTTCCCCACAATACCCCTTCACACAACTACTCCTAGTATAGCAATATCATGAATAGCGAATAAACCTATTTAATAACCCACAAACCACTCTTAAGTAAATCCGCTCTCTGTTAGGTCCTACTCCTAACTCCATCACGAAATTTCCTAATTGGGTATTGTCTGCAGCGATATGCCAATTCAACTAAGCTGGTCTTAGTTTCTTGAACTTCCTGAAATACGGAAAATCCTGAACATCCAGAACTAGTCCGAAAAAGGACTTTGGTTGAGACGTCAACCCGATCTTGAAATCAATAAGCGTAGAGGACATACTCCATACAAAATTGATCTTGACTATAAGAAAACGGTCTTCCAGAAAATCTAGAACTTCCAGAAAACCCTTCCAGAACTACGTAACAGTTACCCTAAAAAGCAACCCTCTTACAAACATACTGCCAGTGAAAAGCCCCAGGTCCACCTAACCTAGTATGTGCATCAGCTTACTTGCTGCTTGACATCTTCCTAGTATCTTTCTCCAATAAACGACTTGAAAGTATGTTGTAAAAGTGTGTGTATCGTGAATTGTAGTGGAGAAAGATGTCGACACTGCTTGATGCATCTCGTTATTAATTAGGTTTATTGTTATATAAATATAATCCATAAGTTTCCTACTTTTTTATATAACTATCACTATGATATTATTGTAATGGTGACCCTAGAATGATGACATCAGCACAGGAGACAGCCTTTTCTTACAAGTCACCAGATCGGAGTATAAGAAGATCATATGGCATATGAGATGAGCAATTATGACCAACTGTGAGTCATTGTGACCACAGTATGTATATCTTGAAGAATATAAAAGAAGGATCAAGGAACTACAGTAGTAGCAACCAACAAGACCCACTAATCTCAAAATAGCCCAAAGACTTACCACAAATAAAATGCCTGCTGTCTACCAAACCTCAAGGTCAAGGAACCACCAAGGCACCTCAGTTGAAGAAAGGATGTTCTAAGACATCAGAAGAGCCATGAGGACCTGCTCAAGAAGGACTCCTAGTATCAACCTGGGTACTGGTGACCCTTATCACTATATCCTCTACTACTGTGAAATAGAAATAAGGATTACCATTACTACTGAATGCCTCCAAATGTGGTAGGAGTACAAAATAAGAAACCTCCTCTGCTGGGAGTTCCCACAGGCCAGCACTCAAGAGCTACAAGATACCACTCCCATAGATATATGCAAAACGAGGACAGCTAAGAAGATCCATCAGATCTTCAGATATGCACCATGGTCAATCCCCAACTTGGAGTATGTTAGAGTCTCAGATTTCAGAGACCTGTCATCCTACCATATCAATGTACTAGAAGTCAGAGTGGCTACAGAGACCCAGTCCACTATCACTCTCAATAGTGATAAAGTAGAAGACTTCTGGCACCCCATCCTTCAGGACAACCCAGACCAATTTCTGCAAGGATTGATCTCAGTATTCCAAGGCCCAAGCATCCAGGTTAGACCTCCCTAAGACCCCACATTTGTTCCCTATTTTGTGGAAGAGAATCTCATAGACTGGAGAGCTCCAGATCTCCTTGTCCCTGCTACCACCAAATGTGATAACATCATCAGTGATAATGTCATCCTGTGCGACATTGAATTACATGAAATGTATGATGATGAATTTGCAGATCTCATCTCCTTCAGTGATAATAAGGATGAAGTCCCTATGATCCTGAACATTCTGCTCTAAGTCCCTTGTTACACTAAATAATGCCAGCACTGGTATTTGATGTAATACTGAATAATGCCAGCACTAGTATTTGATGTAACACTGAATAATGCCAGCACCAGTATTTGATGTAATACTGAATAATGCCAGCACTGGTATTTGATGTGACACCAAATTATACCAGCATCCTGAACCTGTACAACCACCAGTGCTGACCTTGGAATTTAGTAGGTTTTCTGTCCTGGCATTTTATTTTAGTTATTAGAATTTATTTTTAGCTTTATATCTTAGCAACCATTGAATTATATTTTATATAAATACCCCTCTTATTTTCTCTAAAATAAAGTCAGTTCCAGTTCACTTATACATACTTCCTTACAAGTAATCTAAGAGATAACAAGACAGTTAAAGATAAGAAGTTTGAGGACTATAAGACCTTAGGAAGGTACTCTAATAAGAACTTGCTTATAACAAACTTGAGTTAGTCTAAGAGATACACCTTGAAGAGAATCTGGTATATTTGAAGGACTCAGCGACCTCTACGTGATATTATATATCTCAGAGAGGTTTCTTATAAGGGCCAGAACCTTATCTTTATCATTAATATACTCTACTAATATACTTAGAAAATTTACTTAATTTACTAAATTGTTGATATATTTGGTATATTTGTGAATACTTTTCTTAGGCTTTATTTATAGATTGAATAATTGTGATTTCAGATAGAACTAATTCAATAAGAATAATTATATATAATTATTATCTAGAGTCTTTCATATATTATAAACTATCATATTATATATTATAAGCTTTATTTACTAATTTGATAATATAAAGACAATCTCTCATAATGCTCAGCAATGGTTTATAGTATTATAATTTTGAATCTGTGCTTGCAGTTTCATATACTCTACCAAGCTATATTCTTTAGAAGATTGTTCATATAGAATATCCATATCGTATAATTCTTATTATAAAAGATAGAAATCAACATCTTATCTATATTTATACTAGTCTCAGAAACTGTAATCATTATACCTATTATGAGAATACCAGCACCTGCTGTAACTGATGTATTCATGCTGACTTTTTGATTTATTAGTAGTAATATCTTAATATATAGAGTAATATATAGTCTTAGAGAGATATTTCTTAGTAGCTACTAAGCAAAGCTTATAACCTTTAATATATCTTTATTGAGAGTATAGAGTGGAGAAGAAGAGTGTTGTTTATTATTCTAGATATTATATAATTATATATAAAATAATGTAACTCAAATTGGATATAGTTACATATAAGCTATATTCTTGAGATATAATAATGAGAATTTCAATACTTATGACCAATTGCTAGAGTATAATTACTGAAGTATAATAAATATAGACTAGTGATCTTAGAGACTTAGATCAATATATTATTATTTCTCAAGTAACTTCTCAATTTAGTCTTACTTTGACTGATAATCTTAAAGGCTTAGATGCTATATACATATACTTATATATATATATCTGTATCTAATTTTATTATTACTTTCTCTCTCTAAACATATATATGTGTGGATAGAGGATATTATACTCTATATTTTTCATTCAAATATATATCTTTGAAATCAAATATTTAATTACATAATTAGATTTTTTTTTTTTTTTTTTTTTTTTTTTTGTTCTTGACATTGGGAGTGGTGTAATTGTTATGTAAAGTATTGATAGAGTGTGATATAGTCACAATATAATTAATGTACCGTAGAATTCCATATGGAAAATTTGGTATCTCTCCCACAAATCTACTAGTATGGGAGATACTCCTCAGCGCATGTGTTCTACAATCTCACGAATTAGCATATTGTTTGTCAGTGGTGCACTAAACGGGATGGAACTTCGTTCAATCAGCCTCTATTAATTTGAGCCCAGATAGTTCGATTGATTGAGCGTGTATGCCGACCACCAGATTATATTTTCTTCTGTCAAAACTGAAGTCCATATATTTAAATGTGTTGACGGACAACCGGTCTGATCCGTTCGGAAACCTGCCTGATTCAGATGAAACATGTGGGGTTAACATTGTTTATTTGTAGGTTTTCCGTTTTCCTCGGTATTCAAAATTTCGTGTCTGTGTCATTTCGCCGAACTGATGTATTCGACCTACCTTTTCTGTCTCGGACACGCTTCGCAGGCTGTGAGTCTTATTCGTTCCACGGCGAGAATTATGAGCTCTGTCACAGTGGCTACGTGTTTGGTGGTACAAATCCTTGGCATTGCACATGTGGTCAGTCACAAACCGGTCACTGCCATTTTGGGAGCTGGCACAATAGAAATTTCCGAGCTATAGTGCCAGGGCATTTCTAGGAAGGAACGCCTCGTCCGCACACACTCCTCCAGGGATTTTGCTCTTCGCAAAGAAATCCATCCCTTTCAGCTATAATGTCCCCAACGTCAAACATGCAGCCACCCGTGGGAAATCCCGAGCAACGCCCCTCGTGCATCGCCGCTCTCGAGATCTTGCAAGTCGAGTTCAATCTCCGGCTTCAGTCGTTCTTTCTAATAGGAATCGCATTCTCGGTACTCGCCTTCTCCGTCCCGTTCTTTTACTACTTGCTGATGGCCCTCGCCATCTTTACCATTGGCGTGAATGGTTTCTTTTCCTGGACGTCCAGCAATAGCGCCCGCAGCCCCAACGTTGTCACTACCGTCTGGTACCTAGTCGTCTTCATCGTCAACACCATCCTCTGGTTCTCAGTCGCCATTGTCTTTGTCGTCAACGATAGCCTTATCGCTATTTGCACACGCATTACCCCCAGTGACTCTTTCGAGATTGGCATTTGCAGTATATCCGACTTCTTCTACTTCCTCATATGGTTGGCTTGGGCTGCCCACGTCGTTTTCGCTCTCACCATCACCGCCCAATACAAGAAGCAATTCTCGTTCAGCAAACCCCAGATACACGACCTATGCCCGCAAGTCGTCGTCGTCGACAACCAAGGCTAAGCGAAAGCAGGGGGGGAGGGGGGGGATAGTACGCGATCGTTTGACGAAACCCGGCGTAGTCTTTAAAAATTCCTTGTACAATTGTATTATTTCATATATTTTCTACTCTAACTGAAAAAAGAAAGTATAAATATTGTTGGGATTTTCAATGTAATTTTTGGCTTATGCTTACGTGTCAACTTCATCGATTTCTACGTCTTCAGGATAAAAGCGCGTAACATTCAATATCAATAAAAATGCCACTCTTTGTCAAATATATGATCTCCATAAATATGTACATATTTAACAATCACTATAATATATAATATTTGAAATATAATAAGAGAGTTAAGAAACCAACAATTTATATATTGTAACATACGAGGCAAATTACAAGGTTTGGGCAGCTAATTATGTAGTGTGACGAGCAAATAGTATAATATAGCCAGATAACGTAAACTCCCAGCATAGCATAGTTACCCCACAGGATACCAAATCGGGGTTGTTTATCTGGGTCCTGAGGTCCTGCAGACACACTCATGTCCTGTGGACACACTCATGTCCTGCAGAAACACTCATGTCCTGTGGACACACCCAAACATTACCAGAGATGGTAAATCTATAATTATCCAGATAGCAACCTGATAGCAACCACAATGTATAAAATACCCCGGAGACAAGAGTGAATAAACCTCAATCCGAAAAGTCTGAAATTCAAAGCAAAAGACAAGTCTGCCTACTACACTTCAAGGGATATGCCTGCCAAAAGCCACTTGATCCTAAAGGAATTGGATTGCAACACTTAGGAGAAATGCCCGCTCTAAAGCCACTACTAGGAGATTGTGAGCATTGGTTCCCTTTTCCACTCCGGTCCACTTTCCGATACAAAGATTGGTACGCTTGCCAGACTAAGCCTAAAGATCCGATTTGATTGATTGGTACGCTTGCCAGATAAGCCTGAAGAATCCGAGAAATCCGCCAAGTTCGAGGAAGAACTTCGCCGCCATTTGAGTAGTCCGCGGCTTAAGCAATAAGCCGCCGTTTTCAAGTTATCCGCCATTCCCAGAGAGCCGGAATCTTGCCACAAGCCAGTCTATCTGACGCAACTTCGCAGTGGAGCCAGTCTACGACGTAACCCCGCGCAAACGAAGCCATTCTTTGACGTAACTTGCCAAGAACCCGCGCCTCCGCCATCCGAAGTTATTTATCCGTTCCCAGTGAGCCGATTCAGGAAGACTCCGCGCCATCCGAATTATCCGCCGTTCCCAGAAGAACCGCCAAGTTATTATTCCCAAAAGCCCGCCGATTCAGGAAGAATCCGCCGCCAGTTATAATTCCCAGAGAGCCTGCCGATTCAGGAAGAATCCGCGCCACCCGAGTTACCAGAATCGTCCGCCCGAGCTATTCGAATTACCCACCGTCGCCAAATACGGAATACGATCGTCACGCAGAATTCGCATACTTTTGGAAATCGTCCCGCTACACAGAGATCGTCGCTCTACACCAGATCGTCACGCAGAAATCGCATAAGGAAACCGCTAAATTGCCAGATTGTCCCGCACAAGGAACCCCGTCGCGCTACACCAAATCGTCCGCGCTACACAAATCGCCGCTACACCCAAGAACCGTCCCAATAAGGAAACTGCTCGCAGATATCCAGCTTTGATTATTATACTACTAAACACCAAAAAGGATCCAGGAACCTTAGAACATTTTGTTGCTTTTTAACAAAGAGACTGGGGGCTCAAGCCAAACTACATCAACCCCCCCCAACCTTGTAATTTGCCTCCATTGAGCCGGGCACGTTACAGTAGATTGGCTTGAGCTTCCAGTTACTTTGTCAAAAAGTAACAAAATGTTCAGTTGGTTTCTAAAAGTGCAAGTTCTCTTGCTTGCATAATGTGGATGATTTCAGTAATTTCTTAATAGGCACAGAATCTGTATAAAATTGTGATTTGGCAGACTTCTCTAAATATTGGTTAAGTTCTTCAGGCTTTATCTGGTAAGTAGACCAAAATGGAGGAATTCTTAAGTTCTTCTGGCTTTATCTAGCAAGTAGACCAAAATGGCAGACTTCTTTATATCAGAAAGTGGACTGGAGTAAAAAAGGAATAAAGCTCAGAATTTCTCAGTAGTGGCCCATTGGTAGACATATCTCTTAAGCAAAATCTTTCTCAGTTATCACTCATGTTACACACACTTTTACAACATACTTACAGAGCATTTATTGGAGAAAGGTACTAAGCTCATGGCAACCAACAAGCAAGCCAACATGTATACTAGGTTGGGTGGACCTGGAGCCTTTGACTGGCAACATGTTGGATGAGAGTATGGATTAGAGATGGGGTCTTTCAGTGGTTCAAGCAGGCAGGGCAGTTTGGGCAGTGGTAGTAGCTCAGGGAGAGGAGCAGGAGGACAGAAGGGGAGGAGCTTTACTGATATGCTGAAGGCTAGTAGATGGCCTGTTGGATCTCATGGTGAGCAGATGGAGGGGAAGAAAAAGCAGAGGGAAGGAGAAGTGGGGGATGTAGCTCATCAGTTAGTGGTTGGGAGGACTGGTGGAGCAGCTGCTGGGAGTAGGGGGAGACTGCTAATGGTGGCATGACTGGGAATCTGGAAAAAAATCCAGATGTGACTATTGATGATAGAACCAGGCAGATGGGACTGAAGAGGAAAGAGGACCTGGCTGATGGTATAATGGGGCTGGCAGTGGCACTGTTACTCAAGAAGTTGATCTCAGAGTTTGCTATAACCTTGTACTTTCAGGACTTAGCAGTGATGGCTAGGATTGTTCTGGGGATTATCTCAGAGCAAGTGGCTGGGGCTGCCTTAGTGAAGTTTCTGAAGGGATTGGAAGGGATTGAGGTGGGTTTCAAGGAGGCAGGTCCACTGGAGAAAGCCTTGAAGACTGGAGTAGTGGTGAGAGAGGTAGTGGTCCCTATGGTGTGGTATTTAAGGTGAGACCCCAGAGTGGTATAGTTACTAGTAAAGAGAGTGCCTACAGTGATGAAGGTTGAGAATAGAAGGAGGGTGGAGGAGGTGATGGCCGAGTATAGTGATATGGTCAATATTAGATTCCAGATGTAAGAGGGGACCACTATCAGGACTAGTGATGTTGACATTAGGATTAGACTGGCAGGAAGAGAGGCCAAAGTGACTGGCCTTTGGTTATGTTGTGGGGGGCCTTCATCTATGGTATCAAGGGTGAAAGGGAGTGAGAAAGAGGAGGAGGATCTGTTGGAGGCTCTGGAGGAGAAGAGCAGGACAGTAGAGTGGAGGGCAAAGGCCTGGAAGATGTATGTAGAGTCTATGCATTTGGAAATTATGGATGGGAAATGTATTCACACTAATAAGAGGCAGTGGGAGAGGGCTCAAGGATGCAAATAGTAGAGAGAGTTATTGGTAAGCATGTAAGGAGGGGTGAAGAAGAATGCTAGTGGAGCTGAGGAGTCTGAAGGTGCTGAAGGAGTGTCTGAGCTAGTAAGAGAGGAGAGAATGGGGAGGAGGACTGGGATGGGGCTGGGAAGATGCCATGTAATGACTCTTATACTAATGGTATGTTTGAAGTCTATATAATAGTTCTAGTTTCTTTAAGAGGAAGCAGCTAAATCTGGAAGTTCTAGTTGGCCTAAAGTAGCTCAAAGAGATACTTAAAAGTTCAAGTGTTCTTGAAGGATTTCTGGGAGAAAATATTCTGAGCTTTATTCAGGTGGAGAATAAGGATATTTATATATGATCTGAAAGAAAGATCTTGGAAAAAAAGAGAAATGCCAAGAAATAGGTTCTTCACAAAGCTGACTAATACTATTCTACAATGTTCTGAAAGGTTCTATAACTAGCTAAGACAAGATACTTGGCACTAAGGAAAGACAAGAATGTTCTAGTAGTATCTGGGCACTGAGAGAAGGTTTCTAAGCAAGTAGAAGGTGGTGGAACATAGTAGAATGTTTAAGAAATGATAAGAAAAGACTAACTAAAAGATGTGAAAATGTACTAAGACTAAATATAACTGTAAAATTGTTAAAGTCTGGGAAGAAGTATTGGATGACACTCTCTCTCTTGTCAGGAGGGGTCCAGCTGAGAGGAGCAAGGTGAAAGAGGATGTGCTGATGTGGGGTACCCAGCAAGTATACTTTAGAGTTTCTGACATGGTGAATGGGGGACAGATAGTAGCAGTTGATGAGGATGAGCTGGTGGATGTCCGGAGGAGGGGTGGGATGAGACTGCAAGTGTAGGAGATGATACCACAATGCTGGATACTGGGAGGCTAGCAATGCCAGGAGGGAAGGAGGTGGGAAACCTTCTGTGAATGTGCTGGATAATGAACAACTTCACAGCTGAAGAGGTGGGAGAAGTAGACCTGAGAGCAATGAGTGAGAAGTATTGGGCACAGATCCTATATAGTGATGGGGTAGTAGAGACACTGAAGGTAGAGGTGCTTGCAATTCTTCTAGAGGAGGAGGGGTATGAGGTTGATAAGGAGAGGGAGACCAAGCTGGCAGTTGTTGCTGGTGAGCAGGCCACCTTCTGTTGGACAGAGCATTATGGTCTGAAACTCTAGCAGGAGGCCTGCCTAGAGTATTGTGAGAACTTTGAAGAAAAGGAGAATGGGGAGATGGCTGAACTTCTGGTTGGATTGGAGACAAAGGAGGCTGAAGAGGAGGGATTGGCTGCTGAACATAACTCAGACATAGTGCAAGAGAGGAGGGATGTGGATTTGTAGAGAATGTACAAGACCCTACTTCTAAACATTATTCCTAATAATCAGTACAACTAACATTTTTTCTTTGAATGTAAATAGATTACAGGGATCTGGGTGGAGAAAGAACATTTTCATTGGTCTAAGAGATTGGAGGCTGATCTCTTTCTGCTGCAGGATTTACATTGTGAGGATAATATGGATCAAGTAGAGTGAACTAGAGAATGGAGAGGAGCTATAGCTTGGATTGACAAAGTGGCAGTTTTGATATAGAGGGGTAAAGGGGATCTAGGCAGAATCAGAAGCTGAAGAGACTATTTAGTATAGGGGAAATGATGTTGACCTGGGTGGGAGCTAGTGAGAGTTGGCCCATACTACTGCCCGGCAGCGAGGGGTGAGCTGATTGCTTCAATTAAGGGTCTTCTGAAGGAGGGCACATTCTTGGAGGATGGGGTGGATGTTTTGGGAAGTGACTTCAATATGGTCCGGAATCTTCAGTTAGATAGAACTGATGGAGAGAGGAGTACTGGTAGAAGGAGTAGTGGCCTGGATGTATGGAAGGAGATAGAGAACCTTAGCTCCTTAGGGGATATGGACAGAATACAGGGGAGAGAAAAGAGGATTTATATACATTGAGGGAATGGTCTCAGTACTGGATACTGATGGCTGAATGCTGGGGCCTGGATGTTTGGAGGACTCTGGAGATAGAGTGGTGTCTATGGTCAGACTACTGGAGACTGTTAGGGCAGGGGCAGTTTGGGGGGAGTAGAGATGGACCCAGACATTGGTGCCTTAACTTCTCTCTGCTGGCTGAGAGGGTGTTGTAGGACATTTGGGCAGAGGATATTCAGGTGAAGATCATAAGTGGGTACATGAGGGCTTACAAGTAGATGTCTGGTGGATGAAGTTGAAAGAGGCTATAAGGGTTTACTATGGAGAAGTTGGTAGAGATACTGAGAGGTGAAGAAGGAAAAGAGTGAGGTATACTTCCAATAGGTCAGTTAGATTGCAGATAGAATAGACTAATTTGATAAACTCTAGTGAGGTGGATGATTGGAGGGTAGTGTGAGCTAGACTAGAAGTAATGGAGTAGCAACAAGTGTTGAGAGAGGAGGAGAAGACATGTGTGAAAGGCATGGCAGCTAGGTTGAGATGGCAGGGGCTTGAGGAGGGAGAGAGGCCAACTAGATACTTGTCAAGACTCCTCTAGGCAAGAAGGGTGCATCATCAGTAGGATGGAGTCCTTGATGCCAAGGGAGAAATGGTACATGGTATACAATAGATCTTTGTGTTGCTGAAGGAGCAATGGAGAGATCTATAGAGTAAGAAGGAAGGGAGTGCTGATGCAGAGGCAATTGGAGATACTCTGGAGAACTGGGAGCAACTGCAAGTAGAGGGCCTGGGGGATTTGATCCTTCCAGTTCAAGAGAAGGAGATCCAGAGAGTCCTTGTGGCAACTAAGCTTGGTATAATACCAGGAGAGGATGGTCTATCTTGGAATTTTTGGAAGAAGATAGTGTGGATCTCTGGAGTATTAGGAGAGATAGCAGTCCTCTGTGATTTTGTTCTTCTGAGGAGTCAGTGGGTGGGAGGGCAGGACCTTGGACTGGTGGCCCTATTGTATAAGGATAAGGGGAGAAGGGAGGATTGGAAGAACTGGAGGCTGATCATGCTTCTGGACATAGACAGGAATATTGTGACTAAGGTAATTGTGGCAAGATTACAGAGGATTGCCCAACAGATATTGGGGGAGCAGTGGGGCTTTGTTGGAGACAGACTTATTAGAGATGGGACAGCCTGGGTCCATAGTGTCATTGAAGGAGCAAGGGCTAGTAGATTGGATGGGAGACTGGTCTTTTTGGACCAAGAGAAGGTCTATGACCATGTTTGGTGAGTGTGACTGGGCAAGGTGCTGGACAGAATAAGAGTTCCCCCACTATTTCAAACTTCTATATTAAATCTATTGGAGAGTAGTAGAGCAGTGCTGATATATAATGGTCACTGAGATATAGTATTCCCCTTGGGGAGGGGAGTTCCTCAGAGAGATCCACTAACTCCTATTATATATGCTCTTTTATTGGAACCTTTAATAGATAGGATTTGGCAGAAGGTGGCAGAGCTTACTATTTATAGGGTGGGGTGGAAGGTGCAGGCCTTTGCAGATAACATGGTGGTGGGACTTGGATTAGTGGCAGATGTTGAGGCTCTTAAGGAGACAGTAGAATGGTATGAGGCACACTCTGGAACAAAACTCAACTGGCATAAGTGTGAGACAATGGTACTGGGAAATAGGTTAGTAGGTGGGGATGTTATTGGAACAATTGTCCTAGCAGGAGAGGTAGTGAGATATCTGGGTATCTTCCTTTCAGTGTATGGATTGGTCTTGCTCTTAGTGTAGTGAGAGAGGAGAGTGGCCATCTGGAGGGAGGCACTTCAAGGCTGGGGAGGTCACCACATCTCTCTGGTAGGCCAAGTAACGATTCTGAATGTCTACTGGTTCCCTAAGCTGTGGTATATTACCTATCACTTGGACTTTTCAGCTTTGGTGGTGAAGAGACTGATGAAGCTGGCTAGAGATTGGATTTGGGCTGGGAGGTGGTCTCAGATCAGTTGGGATACTCTTTCAATGCCAGTAGTTTAAGAGAGGCTAGGACTGGTGGACTTTCCTAAGAGGCTGCACTGTCTGTGAGCTTGGTAGTTGAAGTGGGCTGTGGAACTGAGGGGAGGAGGATGGGTGCCATTGATGCAGAAGGCATGAGAGATGAGATTCTCCCCAAGAGGGTCCTCAGGAGATTTGCTTTCTCTGATAGATCTGGGTGGAAGCCATCAGCTATAGTATAAAGGCTTCTAGTGAGGGGTAGCAGATAGAGTACACTATATAGGCTTATGCTAATATAGCAATGAAGAGGAGATGCTGTGGGGACCAGCTATATGGAGATAAGACAGACTACTTCTGGGGGGCACTCCTCTTATTGAATTTGATATTAGTGATAGAGTAGAGTGACAGCAGAGACTTGGTCAGGTTCTTTGGCCTAGCAGTTGGCAAGCAGTGGGGATTGACAAGGAGTGGGATTGGGCAGGAGTCTGGGTATAGAGTGCTGAGATACAGAGATGGCTTCCTCCCAAGTACTGGGTAGTATGGTGGCAGATGTTATAGAGAAATGTCATGTTGAATTTCCATGCTAGGCATTTGGTGGATGGTGGCCTACTGGAATGTAAAGTGTGCTACAATGTAGGACAAGTTGGGAGATTTGTGCAGACACCAGAACATTGACTGAGAGAGTGTGAGGTTCTGGGGGACTTTTGGATGATAGTAGGGAACCAGCTGCATGTGAAGAGAAGACCAGATGGGGAGAGAGGTCACCTGGAGGATTTGAGAACATGGGGTGAGCAATGAATTGCTCACTGTAGAGTGGGTTTTGGCTATATAGATAGGGCTAGCTAGACATTGGCTCTTTGTTTTTGAGGAGGAGCAATAGCTAGATCTGCAGAAGAGGTTGTTAAGATGAGAGGGGTTGAGGGGTGATATACTGACAGAGTGGTGGGTTGGATGGGGTCCCCAGAGTGGGTGTCACTACCATCTGATAGAAGAGATTTGTATATAGAGTGGTGGGTGGATGGAGGTAATTAATGGCCTAGTTGTCTTTAATTGAAAGAGAGTAGAGGAGGGGGGGGGGCCCTAGGGGCATCAGATAGGGGTGGGCTTAGTATATTATATATGGAATAGATGGCTGTATTAATAAAGAAAGGAGTCCAAGAGA
>RBNI01004999.1:0-13151 GCA_003990745.1 Jimgerdemannia flammicorona | reverse complement strand
TTTTTAGTTAAATCATTTTTGATACCTTTATGATAATTTATAACCAAATAACTATATTTCAGAGACTCCGTTAGCTTCACTACTGATGATATTATCTAAATATAAATGGAACATATTGTGAGCTTCATTTCATCATTCAGCTGTAAACAATGCTTTACACAGTTCTTACATACCTTCGGTCATCATCCATAGGAGCATCCTGACCGAACGGACCAACATCCGGAGCGGGCTTGGGGGGAATATTCGCTTTGGGGATTTCGGAACTGCAATCTGGCATATGGTAGTAGTGGTTTCAAAACAACATTATTTGTTTAGCAATACAAGAATGAAGCTCGTAGAGATGCCCGAAACCCAGCAGTCATACGCCCATCTCATATAATAGGTCTCCGTAACCCTATTTAATCTCCCACTTCGTCTTATTCAAACACTACTTCGATTTAGCAGTTTGTTATCATAATTATAGAAATCTTCGTGTACTGCTCTCACCCATCCTTTTTGATCATATAATAAACAGCCTCGTCTCGTACTCAATGCAAAGGATGGTGCATGGTTCCAATGCCAAACCCATCTACACTCCTTTCAAACGAAGCAATACATTGAAACCAGAGATATCGTACCATTGTATGCTCCTCCGCCAGCTCTCCCATTATTTTGCGCTGAATCTTGCGCTGAATTCGCGTTGCGCCCTCTTTGCATGTTGGTATATAGTTCGCTGGTTGCAGATAAATACAGTCCCATTAAGACATTTAGAGTGATACTTTGTGAAGACATATCTAGGCATTGTGACATACCACCGTTGTTAATTTCTCCAGTGACAATGTAGAATGACCGATTATGTTCTTGGAGCTTTAGACGTTTTTGTTGACTTTGTGTTGGGAGGTGACGGGTATGATCAGCTGCCGACTGCGTGTCACATTTACACGGGTATCGCTGAACCACTTGTCACAAGACCAGAGAATACTATTGGTTTCTATTGCCTCTTATAGACAAACGTCATTAATAATAGAGTACTTTTGAGTAAATATTGGTGTGATATGTATTATTTACATTAATTATCCGACCTAAATACACGTCCTATGTAATTACATGTCCTAGGAAGAATGCGAAATCTCTTTAGTTACTCACATATTCCATCTATATTTCTCTATCCATCCTCCATTACTCAATTACCCAACACCCCAACACACCCCTTCTCAATCTTCAACTCAACGTTCCAAGCGTTATATCAATCGAATTCTCACCCATTAAATGATTGGAGCCTGAGAAGTCATAGAAGCATAGCACAATTAGTAGGTGATATGGTTATCTTACAAAGCAATGCACCAAATGGTCCCCATTATAATGAAACTGGAACACCAACAACTCTTTTGAGCACTGACCAAAGTGTTATTTTATAACAGATTGTTCTGAGAAATTAGTAATAATGAATTTATTTATATTCTAATAAATATAAAACTAATCATTAAATATTTATTCTTCTATAGATTTTAGCCACTCATTTATTTTGATAGAAGCTAGACTTTCTGTATTAAGTGTTACAACTATCACTTTTTAAATTTATATCTTAAGATATATTGTTTATATTTCAATTTATAAGCTATTATTATTAAAATATAATAATTTCTTAGTTATATCTTAGTTATAGTATTTTTTGTATCTTTTCTCTAGTCTTTTCTTACCTTTTCTTAAATATTCTGCAATGTTCTGATATCTTCTGAAAACTTAGAAATTCTTTCTTGATACTAAGACTTTATTAGAATATTTTTGCCTTTTCTTAAAACTAAGTATCTTATCTTAGCTAGTTATAGAACCTTTTGGAATATTATAGAATTCTATTAGTCAGCTTTGCCAAAAACTGTTTTTTTTTTTTTACTTTTCTTTTTATTTCTAAGATCTTTCTAGATCTTTCTTTCAGATCTTATATAAATATTCTCTTTTTCTACTATTATATAGTAGTTGCTGAGTCCTTCAAATATGTCAGATTCTTTTCAAGGTATATCTCTTAGACTAACCACAAGTTTGTTATAAGCAAGTTCTTATTAGAGTATCTTCTCAAGGTCTTATAGTCCTCAAACTTCTTATCTTTAAACTATTTTATTATTTCTTAGATTGCTTATATGGAATTGAGTATAAGTGAACTTGACTGACTTTATTTCAAAGAAAATAAGAGAGATATTTATACAAAATATAATTTAATTATTGCTAAGTTATAAAGCTAAATATAAATTCCAATAATCAAATAAAATACTAAAATATAAAAAACTATAGTTGTAAGTATAAATTCAAGTGTCTGTACAAATGGTTGCATAAGTTCAGAATACTAGTAGATTTTAGTGGTATAGAAAAAAAGTACCAGAAGATTCAGATGTTATAGAAAAAGGATACTAGTAGATTTCAGTTATATAGAAAAATAATGCTAAAAGATTTCAGTATTATCAAGAACTTAGAGCAGAATGTTCAGAACCATGGGGGCTTCATCTTCATTACTACTGAAGAAAATGAGATCTGCAAATATTTTATCCATTTTGCATATTTCACATATGTTGTACAGAATGATGTCATTGCTGGTAATATCATCATATTTGGTGGTAGAGAGAGCAAGAAGATCTGGAGCTCTCCAATCTATGAGGTTCTCTTTCACAAAATAAGAGACAAATATGGGGTCTTGGGGAGATCTAACCTGAATACTGAGGCCTTAGAATACTGAGATTAATCTTTGCAGGAATTGATCTGGATTGTTCTAGAGGATGGGATACCAGAACTCTTCTACTTTATCACTATTGAGAGTGATGGTGAACTGGACTTCTGTGGTCACCATGGCCTCTAGTATATTGATATGGTAGGCTGACAGTTCTTTGAAGTCTGAGATTCTAGTATACTCCAAGTTGAGGATTGACCATAATGTATGTCTGAAAACCTGATGAATTTTCTTAGCTATCCTTATTTTATGCACATCTATAGAAGTGGCATCTTGTATTTCTTAGAGACTGGCCTGAGGAAATTCCTGGTAGAGGAGGTTTTCTATTTTATATTCTTGCTATATCTAGAGATATTCAGTAGTAATAGTGATCCTTGTTCTATTTTGCAACAATAGAGGATATAATTAAGAGTTATCAATACCCAGATTGAGGCTAGGAGTCCTTCTTGTATAGGTCCTCATAGCTCTTCTGATATCTTAGAACATCCTTTCTTAGACTAAGGGGCCTTAGTAGTTCCTGGACCTTAAGGTTTAGTAAGTAGTAGATATTTGTTTGTGATAAGTCTTTAAAACTATTTTTGTGAGCTTTGTTTGGGTTGCTGCTATTGCAATTTCTTGATCCTTCTTTTATAATTCTTGAGATATCTGTCTTGTAGTCATGATGACTCATAGTTGGTCATTATTGCTCATCTTGTAGTCTGGGTAAGTTATACTATATAATTATCTTATACTCCAATCTGATAGCTTGTAAGAAAAGGCTGTCTCCTATATTGATATCATCATTCTGAGATTACTGTTATATTTTCCTCCTGAATAAGGATCTTTTTTTGAACATCCTTATTCATTAGTCTAGTCTGAAAAATTTACTGATCCTATAATCTCTGACAGGAGGTCAAAAAGTGATATTTATGGGCTGGCATCTTCTTTATATATTTTGGTATAATAGTGAAAAGTCACTCTCTTCATATAGAGTAAGGACCTGATTCTGATCTTGATCAATCAGTTGACAGTTCAAACTTCTCTGACTTTGAAAGTCTCATGAATGAGTAGTTACTAGTACTGTATCTCTTAGAGAATGGTCCAGACAGATTGCCTACTGATTACAGAATATACTGTTATGATTTACAGACTAAAACCTCATAGGTAGTCATTATATTTTGCTTCTCTTATATAGGTTTATGGTACTTCTTGAGTCTGTTCTTATGTACTATAGTAGGCAGTATGGTCTCTGAGAGTTTTCTAAGCCAGAAGGTAGTTCTCTTGATATCTTACACATAAAAGAGTTCTTCTCATTTAGGCTCCAGTTTTTGTGACCATGAGGCTTCTACCATATTTCAATACAGTAGGACCTTTTTTCTGATTTGGATGAGTTCTAGGGTCTTGTGATTCTTTTCTGCATTCTTCCTTATCAGCACTTATGACTTGATGATATAATCTTTAGCCTTCTTTCTGATTTGATATAGTCTCTGGATTTCTGAGTTAATCCATCTCTAAGTTAGGTCTAGATTTGTGGCTGAGGTTCTATTGGAATCTTCTTCTCCAAAGAGCAGTTCTCTCAGGATAAAGTATATACTCTATGACTATATGTCTCATAGGACAGAGAGAGTAATTGGGAGGTAGTTGTCCCAATTATCATATATATGTATCTGAGATCTTTATTAGAATATTCTTAAGAGTCTTGTTGGTTCTTTCTGTCTATCCATTTCCTTGAGAGTGGTATGCAGTGGTCTTGATATGCTGAATCTTGTATTTCTGATATATTATCTCATAGAATCTATTGATGAATTCTATACCATAGTCTGTAGTGATTTGTCTTAATGTCTTGTAGTAGCAGATGATTTCTTGGTATAAGAAGTCAGCTATAGAGAGAGCATTGGCTTCTTGTAATACTCTTGCTTCTATCTATTTGGTAAAGAGATCTACAATAACTATAATGTAGCAGTTTCCTAATAGTATTACTGGTAGTGGTCTAATGATATCTATTGTGATGTGGTGGAAGGCGATAGACTCAATTCTTAATGACCCAGATATCTAGTCTTACTGATCTTATTTCTATTTTTAGCACTTATTACACTCTTTAACAAATTGGTGCAAGTCTTCTTCTATCTTGGACCACTATATGGTTCTTCTTGCTTTATTATATATATTAGTTCCTCCTAGATATCCTTGTTTGTATACTTTCTTTATTACTTGATACTTCTTATGTTCAGGTATTATAAGCTTTCCTCCTTTTCTAAGTATGGTATTGTCTAGTTCAAATTGTTTCCAAGTCCAGTTGATGATAGTAATAGTCTAGAGTTCAAGATAGTTGGGCATCTTCTACTGCTTAAGGTAGCTGATTAATCTATAGTATAGCTCCTTATTCATGTTGAATAGTCTTGATGAGAGTATTTTGGAGTATCCTTAAGAGTACATCAGCATTGACATTGGTTCTTCCTGAGCAGTACTTGATAGTATAGTCATACTCTTGTAGCCTATAGATCTATCTGGCATATATTCCTTTAGAGTTCAGAGTATGGAATATCTAGGTGAGAGTGGAATAGTCTGTTTGAATAGTAAAGTATTTTCTAGCTAGATAGTAGTGGAACTTATCTACTGTCCAAACTACTGCTAAGTATTTAAGCTTATATGACTCATAGTTCTGTTCTGCTTTATAGATATCTTGACTTATATAGGAGATGATATATTCATATCTATCTTTCTTCTGAGCTAAGACTGTTTCAAGTCCTATAATACTTACATCTATCTGCAGAATGAACTCTAGGTTCCAATCTAGTCTTCTGAGGATGGGTGTTTGGATCAACCTGGTCTTGAGTTCATTGAAGGTTTCTTGACATTTTCTGGTTCATTTGAATTTGGTCTCCTTCAGTAGCCATAAATAGGTACTGCAATATTAGAGTATTTTTTGATGAATCTTCTATAGTAGGAGGTCAGTCTAAGGAAGGCATAGACTTCTGTAGTTATTCTGGGTTTTGGATAGGCTGCAATAGCCTCAATCTTCATAAGGTCTATATGAATTCTAGTCTGGTTGATGATATATTCTAAATAGGTAATTTCCTGAGCTATAAACTTATATTTCTTAGGCTTGATATAGAGGCTATGCTCCTTGAGCTTCTTGAGAACTAGCTATATATAGTTGATATATTCCTATACAGTATTGCTGAAGATGATCACAACATCAATATAGATAAAGAGTTATTTTTCAATCTCATTACTAAATACTCTGTTTATTATTCACTGAAAACTTGCTGGGATATTACACATTCCAAATGGTATTCACAGATAGACATAAGTAGTATCAGGTATGATGAAGGCTGATTTCTCACTAGTATCTTGAGTAAGACCAATCTGATAGAAGTCTAAGAATAGATCCAAGATAGTGTAGTATTTGGCTTTACTTCCAAGAGTGGTAAGGATTTCTTGAATATTTGGCAAGGGCTGCCTATCCTTCTTGGTAATTGTAACTTCCTATAATCAATACAGAGTCTTGAGACAAACTCTCCAGATTTGCTTTCTTTCTTTGGGGTGAGGACAATGAGTGAAGCTCAGAGGCTGATAGCTTGCTTGATGATTCTAGCTTCTTCTATTTCCTTGAGTTCTGCTTACAGCTATTCTCTGTATAGGTCTGGCTTTCTGGTAGATGGGCTTGGTATCACCAGTATCAACTTCATAGTAGTACTTGAGTTCTTGATTATGAATGTCCCTGAAGTCTGTGGTAAGTACTCCTTCATTCTGGTATAGGATCTTGAGAAGTTGTTCTTCTAGGGGAAAGTTTTCTCCAATGATATATATGTGCTTATTCTGGTCCTTATCTTTCTTATGCTCAGGTTTGATAATCTTGGTTACAGCATAGACTCCTCTTCCAGTAGATCTAAAGCCTTATTCTCTTCTTTTAGTCTTGATGAGTTCAATGACTTCAGTGATCTTGGACTTCTTGACTTTATGGATCAGCATCTGGCCAATCCTGTTATACTTCTTGACTTCGAATAGGGTAGTGGGGTTGTGATTCCTAACTATGAGAAAGATCTTACCAGTGTAATCAGGGTCAATTACTCCTCCTTCAACTGAGATTTTACTTTTGGCCAGACTGCTCCTAGTCTTGATAATTCTGGTATGATTCTCTAGTAACTTGACTCCAATTTCAGTACCAAGTAGAGTAGTGGTCTGTGGTTTGAGGATAGCATCTTGAATACTGATAAGGTCCATTCCTATGGCTCTTTCAGTCTTATATTCTGAGATCTTAGCTTTAGGGTGAAACTTCTTGACCTTGAGAGTAATGTCTGGTTCTTATTCCTCCTTATAATCACTATCAGCTTGAAGCTCTGGGGGCTAGTCATCTTCTTTGGCTTTCCTTTTTGCTTCAGCAGCTTCTTGCTTATACTTTTATTGGCAGATTTTCCTAAATTTACTGATATAGAACCAGTAGTCATTCAAGTGTTCAGAGCAGTATATTCTGGTACCATGGGGGCATCTTCCTTGAGGGGCATAGTCATCGATGATCTTGTTGTACCACTGCACATCTGTGAGCTTGGGTGTCTTGCTCTTGTTCTTGTATACTGAGTGTATGAAGACTTCTATATCCCATTTTCTTCCTCCATGTCTGATAGTACTCCTTTGTAGACATTGATAGAGACTTGTACCTTTCTTCCTCTATAGTTGATCTATATCTTTTAGGCATTAAGATCAATGACAGCCTTGGCCTTGTGAAGCCATTAGTTGCCAATGAGAATGTCATAGTTGGTGGTACTTGTAACAATCACATCTACTAGAATAATAGCTCCTCCTATCTTGATGGGGACTTCTTGGATCTTATCTAGAGAGATAGCTCATATACTATCTGCTGTAACATAGACTATTTTGATGGACTCTTCAATAGACAGTCAATTGTCTTTTTGCTCATAAGATATTCTCTAGCACTAGTATCAATAATGGTATCAAAGATACAATCTTCAATCTGACATAGAGTATAGGCTGATATCTTGCACTGGTCTTTAGATTCTTCACCTAAGTCTTTTTGTTCATCTTCTTGTATATTGTAAGCTTCTATGATCTTGTACTCTTGGTTCTTGATAGTAGTTACAAGTCCTACTCTCAACTGCTATCTAAAGGCAGAGACTTCAACTAGTTGTCCAAAAGTAACATTGATCTTCTATTTCTTGAGGTCTTTGTAGATATCATACTAGTATATCTTGGTCTTGTACAGCTTCTGTTCTTTCTTGCTTTCACTTTCTCCTGAGACTGGAGTAGTGTCTTCAATAATTTGACAGACAGCTTCATCTAACTTTATATCTTGATCAATCTCCTCAGATTGGGTCTTACTTTGAATAGTGAAAGCTGGGGTCTTCTTTGGTCTTCCAACTGGCTTGCTATTGCTCTTCTTGTCATAGAGCTTGGACTGGGTTCTGATATCTTCAGTAATAGGGTAGAATTTGGACTACTTGTAGTATTCTTCATCATCAGTATCACTAATCTCCTTGATGACTACTGCATTGGTTTGTTCTCTAGTTCTGGTAGTATTACTTGATTGGGCTTTATACCTTGTTTTGGTCATGCAACTCTTTATATAGTGGCCTTCTTCACTATATCTGAAGCATATAATATTACATTCTTCTGTAGCAACTGCAAATCTCTGTATTGGTCTCCTGTTAGTACTTCAGACTTCTCTAATAATATCACTAAGATATGCAGTTATCTTTGGCAATCTGCTTAGTGAGTTCCTCTACTGGATTAGCTTTGGCTACCTTGGGGATAGGTGGGGATAGTTGTTTGTTTATAACTATGGTAGGTATGATACTAGTTAGCTTTTGTGGCTCCATCTTAATGCCAGTTATTTTCTCCATTGAGTGTTTGGCAGGGTGTCTGGCAGTTCAATATCTCTATATAAAGACCACTTTCTGGTCAAGGGTCAGAGTAGCTGGGATAGACCAGATTGCTAGGACAATTTCAGAGTAAACTTCTTTGAGGAAGGTTAAATCAGCTATTTGTTTCTTGAGGGTATCATCATAGCCAACCAAGATAATCTGATGACAGATTCAGATATAGAATGAGTTGAAATCTTTACTGAGTCCCTGGCAGATAGTATTGGGTTAATTCTTGAGAGCTTGCTTGATCTCTTTAGTATAGTATATAGTTCTGAGAAAGTTCTTCATGTTAGCAAGTTTGGCTGCACCAGCATCAACAATAGTGGCTGTATTGAACTTGTCTCTGACAGGTCCTCTGAGGCTAACAGATAGGAGGGCTAATTATATATCCATGGCAAGAGCTTATATGGTGGCAAATTGTTCAAAATCTTCAATGAAGGTCAGGACTAACTCTTCAGTAATATATCTATAGAATGTAGAGAGATATATTTCTATCTTATCTTGAATTCTTATAGGGGTGACTTTTGTAGTCAGAGTAGTTGTTATTGTAGTTATTTATTTTTTAGCTTGAAAGTGAGATATTCATCTTGAATTACTAGCCAATGGGCACCAAGTTGTCATATAGTGGTTGCCAAGTCCTTCAAATATATCAGATTCTCTTCAAGATATATCTCTTAGACTAACTATAAGTTTGTTATAAGCAAGTTCTTATTAGAGTGCCTTTCCAAGGTCTTATAGTCCTCAAACTTCTTATCTTTAAACTGTCTTGTTATCTCTTAAATTGCTTACATAGAATTGAGTATAAGTGAACTTGACTAACTTTATTTTAAAGGAAATAAGAGGGGTATTTATATAAAATATAATTTAATGGTTGCTAAGTTATAAAGCTAAATATAAATTCTAATAACTAAATAAAATACTAGAATACAGAAAACTATAATTATAAGTATAAATTCAAGTATCTATATAAATGGTTGCACAAGTTCAGAATGTTAGTAAATTTCAGTAGTATAGAAAAAGAGTACTCAAAGATTCAGGTATTATAGAAAAAGGATACTGGTAGATTTTAGTTATATAGAAAAAGGATGCCAGAAGATTTTAGTGTTATCAAGAACTTAGAGCAGAATATTCAGAACTATGGAGGCTTTATCTTTGTCACTATTGAAGGAAATGAGATCTGTAAACATTTTGTCCATTTTGTTATATATTTTACATATGTCATACAGAATGACATCATTACTAGTAATATCATCATATTTGGCAGTAGAGAGAGCAAAGAGGTCTGGAGCTCTCCAATCTATGAGGTTCTCTTCTACAAAATAAGGAACAAATGTGGGGTCTTGGGGAGATCTAATCTGGATGCTGGAGCCTTGGAATACTGAGATCAATCTTTATAGGAATTGATCTGGATTGTTCTGAAGGATGGGATACCAGAACTCTTCTACTTCATTACTATTGAGAGTGATGGTGGACTGGGCTTCTATAATCACTATGGCCTCCAGTATATTGATATAGTGGGCTGATAGTTCCTTGAAGTCTGAGATTCTAATATACTCCAAGTTGGAGATTGACTATAGTACATATTTGAAAATCTGATGAATCTTCTTAGCTGTCCTTATTTCATATGCATCTACAGAAGTGATATCTTGTATTTCTTGGAGACTGGCCTGAGGGAATTCCCAGTAGAGGAGGTTTCTTATTTTATATTCCTACTATATTCAGAGGCATTCAGTAGCAATAGTGATCCTTGTTTCCATTTCATGGCAGTAGAGAATATAATGATAAGAGTTACCAGTACTTAGGTTGAGGCTAGGAGTCTTTCTTGTACAGATCCTTATAGCTCTTCTGATATCTTAAAATATCCTTTCCTAGACTGAGAGACCTTGGTAGTTTTTGGATCTTGAGGTTTGGCAAGCAGTAGGTATTTGTTTATAGTAAGTCTTTAGAACTATTTCTGTAAGCTTTGTTTGGATTGCTGCTACTGCAGTTTCTTAATTCTTCTTTTATATTCCTTGAGATGTCTGTCTTGTTCTCATTTAAACCATTCAATCTAAATTCTTTAATCTAAATCCTCTAATCTAAATCCTCCACATAACTCATATATTAGATATATCTATATACATACATATATATATATAAACATATATGTAAATATGTAAATATACATATCAATAGATCAGTCTTCAATAGTTTATAGTACTAATAATGCTTTAAGTCAAATATTCTCAATAGTTCTATACTTTCTATACAATCCTCATTCTGTAATCTATCAATATTATACTAAGATCAAAGATGATATTATTTGTAATTATTATAGATAAAAAATTAAAAAAAGAAGATATATTTATATGTAATATAACTAATATTTTTATTTAATATATATATAATATTGTTTCTACCAACTCTTTTATACTATATAGCCAAAAGTTCAAAATGCTTAATGAGTCAACTTTAAATATATATTGATATATAAAAGATAAATATTCTAACAAAATCAAAAAGAATACAAAAATAAATAAAATCAATATCTAAGCTATAGTAAATATATTTATCTGATTGTTTGAATATTTCTATATCAATAACCCCATTTAATCAAAAATATTTAGCTATATTCTTTAGTAGAATTTCAAAATTACCTTATTTGCTGGATTGTATATATAGACTAACTATTTATAACTATTAAGAGTGACTAGTTGTATAGTATCTTTGGCCTTCTCAAATATGATTTATATTGACTAAGTGCTGACACTATTTGCAAAGATATCCTGGAGACCTATAGGAAGAAGTATGATAATCTTCACCAGATACTTCAGATAAAATAAATAAATAAGAGCAATACTATAACTATTACAAGCTGAATTATATATATATATAAAAGGCTTACTAATTTAATCTCAATATATGGATATTTTCTAATATAATTTCATTTCTAGGTATTATTAGTCATTAAATTGATCTTAATTAACAACTTAAATCTCTTACCCTTGACTTTATCAAACTTACTGGTCCTTATTCTGGAGAAAACATTACAGATGCTTTTATTAGTTGTATCTAAGAGCTTGAGATCACAACTAAGGTAAAAAGAAGAGACTTGCCATTTGGCTATCATTTTGAGAGAAGTTTTAAATTTATTTTTATATAAATTTGCTAACTGAAAATTTTAAGTATAGATTTTGGCCATTATAATAGATAATATTATAAACAACTTAACATTTTTCTGAAATTTAGCAATCAATCTTCAATAAAAAAATATAGCCTTTAATATAGAAAACTGTTGTATATATTATCAGGCCCATATACTGAATCTTACTATTCAGGATTATTTTACACATATAGATAAAATATCTGAAAGTAAAGAAACTCTGAGTATTATTTTCAAGCTATACAAACTGGTTATATTGGTTCAATCATATCTATAATGATGAGACAAATTTACTATATAGTATAGAGCAATTAGTTTAGTTCTAAAAGAGCTAATATTGAATATCTATATATATTGAAACTTAATATTTGTAATAATCTAGAATATAGGCAGTAGAAGGAAGGTAATGGTGATAAGTTGCTCCTTTATTAGTATCAGATCAGTGTCTTCTCCACTTTTTCATAGTTTCTGATACCTTCAGCTATGTCTGAAGTACATCTGTTTTGGTGCAGTACCTTCTTCCTTTTGCCATTGCCAACAAGGTGCTGTCTTGGTATGTCATGGGTTATATAGAGAGTAGACTAACCTTAGGCATCAAGTACTTAGTATAGGTTATCTGTAGGTCCTCAGTACCTATAGTGGACTCTCTGACTTTGGCAAGCTTCCCAGTAAGCATGGTTCTGGTATAGGTGGCTGCTTTTTGGATATTATTGAGATGAGAGGAGAGATGGTCATTACAGATAGAAGGAAGGGTGATAACAGTGAACCAGTAGAGTGTCAGGCTGGGGGCAGTCATTGGAGCTGGGACAGGTACTGCTTCAGTGGGGCCTTTTGATTGGCATAGAGTAGTTAGATAGTAGGTGTCACCCTTGGCTTCTTTTGGTGATTTGGTGGATTGGGCCCTGGTCATTGGGGGGGGTTAGGGGGCCCAAGGCTACTCATTTCAGGCATCTTGGCTACACTCAACTAGAACTGGGAGCTGATATAACAATATTATTGAGGCCTACAGGCTTGAGTAGTGGGATATTGGGGGTCTCTTCCCATCTCATATGTAAGTTCTTTACTTATCTCAATTGAGAGAATCAGGCTCTACTCACTATGATATACTTTGATGAGAGTTTTTCTTTATCTATCATTCTCTTTGGAGTGGCAGAGGCTATTCTATTTGACTTAAGTATGGCCTTGTATATATGTTGGGGTCTCAGACATATACTTTCAGTTGTTGGCATATGGCTGAGTTCTCCCTAGTGATAGAGAGAGTATGGTATATAGAATGAGGTATGGACCAATATAGGCTCTGCTGTACCTGACATAGTTGAGCTACTATACAATAGCTAGTCTAGGTTAATGGGAGAACAGTGCTCGATGGGTAGTAGAAGAGGGTTTTGGCCTATATAGTCTAAGTTCTCTTCTAATAAAAATCCATGAGACATTGAGTTTGTTAAAAAAA
>RBNI01004998.1:0-13153 GCA_003990745.1 Jimgerdemannia flammicorona | reverse complement strand
CAGACAGCGCCTAAACCTATAAATAGATTAGCAGTCATAGTATAGTTAGGTTAGCCTTGTACGACATGACTGTGAACTGACTCAGCAGTCAGACGATCTCTTGACATGTCAGATCACACTTGTACTATATGACTGCATTCTGACTCAGCAAAGCACTTAGTGCTACATCCATATTTAGCATAGCCCAGATAGCCCCTCACTAGTATAAATACCCCCTCCCCCAGACCTCAGAATCTCAGACCTGAACAATCCGAACACAACTCCTGAGCACTTCCCCACAATATCCCTTCACACAACTACTCCTAGTATAGCAATATCATGAATAGCGAATAAACCTATTTAATAACCCACAAACTACTCTTAAGTAAATCCGCTCTCTGTTAGGTCCTACTCCTAACCCCGTCACGAAATTTCCTAATTGGGTATTGTCTGCAGTGATACGCCAATTCAACTAAGCTGGTCTTAGTCTCTTGAACTTCCTGAAATACGGAAAGTCCTGAATATCCAGAACTAGTCCATTGAAAGGACTTTGGTTGAGACGTCAACCTGATCTTGAAATCAATAAGCGTAGAGGACATACTCCATATGAGATTGATCTTGACCATAAGAAAACGGTCTTCCAGAATATCCAGAACTTCCAGAAAACCCTTCCAGAACTACGTAACAGTTACCCTAAAAAGCAACCCTCTTACAGGTATATACTATAGTCATAAACACCCTTAAGAAAATGTTAATAGATATACTGATCCTGATTAGTTCTGATCTAATAGAACTATTTGTAGTTACTACTGATGCCTTCAATATCACTATTAGAGCAGTTTTGACTTAATATGAATATTCTGTCACCTACCTATCTCAGAAACTCAATAAGTATAAAAGAAACTATACAATATAAGACAAAGAACTCCTTGCTGTCATCTGATCTCTATAAGTATAGAGATACTTTCTTCTTAGCAAAAAGTTCACCTTGTAGATCAATTATTAAGTACTTTGATATATCTAAACACAGCTAATTCTCACAGAAAGATAAGTCTAATGGATATAGATCCTCACACCCTTCAATATTGAAATCAAGCATATTTCTGAAACCAAGAATGAGATAGCTGATACACTATCCTAAAGTGCTCAAAAAGAAGACCTTATAGTAATTAACAATATTATTACTAGCCTATTTGAGGAAGTTAAGAAAGAATATATCAAAGATGCTAATATATAAAAAATCATTAGACAAATCCTCAAAGAAGGTAGTAATATAATAAAGAAAGTTTACAAGAATGTGTCTATTTAAAATAAATATATATATCTTGATAACATAAGAATCTGGGTCCCTGATACCCCTATCTACTTATAAATCCTTCAAGAACTCCATGAAACACCTATAGCCAGTTATATGGAATTTGACAAGATATATCAGAACATCACCTGAGACTTCTACTGGTCCAAGATGATATCAGATATTAAGAATTATATTATATTCTGTAATATCTGCCAAAGGTATAAGCCCAGCAATTAGGCATTAGCTGGCACTCTACAACTACTATCAATTCTCACCCAAAATTGGGACTATATCAGAATAGACTTTATTATCCAATTGCCAAAAACTAAGAAGAGAAGAGATGTAATTATTGTCTTTATTAATTGTCTCAGTAAGTAGACTTACTTCATCATAACAACTATTATAGCAATAGTACCAGAAACAGTATAACTATTTATTGATAAATATTCTGCCTACATAGACTACTATCAGTAATTATCTCAGATTAAGATGTAAAGTTTATAAAAAACTTCAGGCAAGTACTCTTCAAGAGTTTAGATATATAACTGAAAATGTCTACAGTATACCATCTACAAACAGATGGTCAGATAGAAAGAACTAATCAAACTCTAAAGTAGATGCTTAGTATTTACTATGACTATAAGCAAAATGATTGAGATGAAAAGCTGACCCTAGCTAAATTTGCTTACAACAATAGCCTAAGTGTAAGTACCAAGATGATACTATTCTACTTGAACTATAGACAATATCTACAAACCCCCATAGTTGTCACTTGAATTATAGTACTAGTAGTATAAGAAATTATCAATACTATATAAGATAATATCCAGTAAGCATAAGATGCCCTCATGGAAGCACAGAAGATACAAATGATATATACTAATAAAAATAGAAGAGAAGTTACTTATGAAATAGGAGAACAAGTATTACTCAGTACCCAGTATCTGACTCTGAGTAATACTAGCCCAAAGAAGAAACTTAGACTCTGTTATATTAGACTATTCAAGATTTTTGAGAAATATAGACCTGTCACATATAAGCTTGATCTTCTTACAATACTAGGAAGAATCTATCCAATATTTCATATATCTCAACTCTAGCCATATACCCCAAATACCTTTAAAGAAAGAACTATGCTATCTCTAGATCTAGTAATTATTGATTAATAACCAGAATATGAAGTTGACTATATCTTAGATAATAAAGATCACCAATTTGGATGAACTACTAAGTCTATTCAGTACTACCTCATAAAATGGAAAGGATATCCTGAATATAATACTACTTGAAAAAAAGAAGATAATTTTTTACCAAATGCAGAAGAAGCAGTAACCTAATATATAAGCTAAGTATAATGGAAATTCCAATGGAATTTTCAAAAGATAGTCATATCTCTGTCTCTGAATAACTCTGGTGAAAAGAAGTATAAATAATTCTGATATCAACTTATATAAATAACTCACCCACCTTAACATGAGTACTCAGTAATGATACTGAGAACAAGTTAAAAATAAGATTGTTACTACAGTTCTTAGAGCAATCAAATATCAATAAAACTCTACTAAACCACTATCTGTCAACATAAATATCTATGAAGACTCAGATCTAAATGAGGTGCAACAATATTATAGAAGAATACAGTATTTTCAGGCTTTCTGATATCAATAAGAACTTAAGGAGTACTATAAGATAGAATGTCTTATCTGTCAACAAGCTACTCTCAGTACTACTAAACAATAAGTTTGTCTTTTTATTGACCACCATATATATATAGTTACCAAAAGACTTTATATCCTTTTCTGCACCTAACCCCAAGCCCTTGACTATCTTCATGGAGTATTCTCTGAGAATATTGCCAACTTGAGTAATGAACAATAAAGCAAAATCATCTTTCAAATAGTTTAGTATATTGCCTTCCAGTTTGAAAAATATCTAGAGTTTAGTGCTGAGTCTAATGAGGAGGCTCAAGCAAAGAAGAGAAGGATGTAATAAATCATTACAAGTTTCTAGAATTTTTGACAGAAATTTCTATACAAATTCCTATACAAATTCCTATAGAAATTTCTATATAAATTCCCATAGAATTTCTGACTAGCAGTTATAGTTATCCAAAGTAGTATAACTGCATATGAATATACCCAGTATACCATATTTAGTCATAGTCTTAAATATGTATAAATATTCTTTATACTGAGTGAATTACAACCTCAGCTCTACTTTCTCCAAACATAAGAATAAAAGTAGTATTCTTATCACAAAACCCTCAGATCTAACTTGTTAATAATTTTAAGTCTAATCAACTTAAGATATAAGCATAGTCTCTCTTAGAACAAGAACCTAAAGACAATACTTAGACTCTGCTACATTAGACAACTCAGAACCCAATGCTTCCTCAAGAACTTAGAACTTAGAGCTGATAGTTACCATTGATTGTCCACAATGTAGTAATTCTATCAGTATATAGTTTTATTATACAAACTTATATAAATATTCATAGTAACTAGAGTGAATAAAATCTTAGATTAAAATAGTTCTGAAATAAAGAGACAAAGGAACCAATAAGTCTGTAAGTAGATATTTCAAACTCATCCACTCTGTACTTCTGCTGAGAACTCTAAGAAGTCAAGAAGACCAAGAATATAAGATAAAAAAATCTACCATACTTCTCAGATTAAGTATTTACTATATTACAATAGTTATAAATATATTTTTAATACATAATAGTAGAAATAATTTATAATATCTAAATATAGAAATTACAATACTAATAACTAACTTAATTAAGATATCACTAATATATAATTTTAATATTTTAAGCTTATAATAGATATATTTATAGTGATATGTAATTAAAATTTCCAAACTACTTCAAAGCTATCAACAATGTCTATATTCTATAAAACTTTTAAATTTCTACTATATATTATTTTTATAAATTAGCTTAATGAAATATACTGATAATTTATTTGATTTCTTCCTAACAATAACATTATAGAGATCAACAAGATTTCTTAGCATTGATGTAATGTGAGGATGAGCTGGGCCCCCTCATCACCAATGCTAATCTCTTTAAAAATTAACGGGAGATGAGCAAACACACATGGATTGTGAGCTTTCTTTCATCATGCGGCTATACTCAATGTTTCATACAGTTCTGACATACTCTCGAAATTCAGCTAGGTCAATGTCGCGTTCTGCCTCGAGGTTGTCTAGGGTATATGTCCCCACGTCGCCAATTCTATTCTCTTTAAAATGAACAGGGGATGAGCAAACATGCAAACTTCATTCCATCACGCAGCTGCACACACTGCTTCACATACATTGGAAGGTCGTGTTCTGCATCACAGACTCGGCTAGGGCGCGTGCACCATCGGCGCCAATGCCATTAGCTTTATTAAGTCGGGCTAATAGGGGTTCTTCACGAGATGACCAGAGTTGTGTCGTATTATATATCACATAACCATTAATTTATTATGTTAACAAATAAAGAGCGGTGAGTGCCTAGTAAATTCCTTAAGCAAGGGCCTGAAAAATGACCCTGATTGATAGCGTGCTTCCTAGGCACGTCGAATAAGTTCTCAAGTTGTAAATTTGTGCCGCACGTGGGCAAACCTGCTTTCGAGAAGAACTAAATAATAATAATAATTGTAAAAATCTCGCCGCCTAGTCATATCTGACTAACTCGGTGCGTCGTAGAGAATTTTTACATTCGAGAAGGCATCGTGAAAAGGTTTACGCGGCATTGGAGGAAGCAAGAGCCGACCCTAAAGTTCTTTGCGATCGCATTGACTTCGGTAAACCAGATATATGCCATTTGTATTGAGAACAATCGACCTGGGCTTATTTTTGGGCGAAATTTTCGTCGGCACCAGTAATTTCGACCAGAGATGATGCCCACCGTTAGACGTATAAATATGTCAGTGTTGTCATAAACTCTTTTCTTATACGTTATAGGTTTCGATTGAGCAACAGAGAACGTTTTTGACGTAAGTCGAGTGTTGAATAACACAGGAAATAGATCGAAAAATAAAATATAACGTCATGAATCGTTATCGAACGACATTCTCCTCCAACTCAGCCGCGAATTTCTCGTTCTATAATGTAATCAGGAGCTAGTTATAATCATATTAATAAGCCAAATCTCCAACATCAATCAGTACTGGCATCAGGATCAGTTTTAAATCGTTTTCGTTCGGTTATAAGAGATGCTCCAAACACCATCATATTTTAGATTTCATGATGGGACTAATATCACTGCCATTCCATGATGACTGATGGTTGTACAAAAATACAGAACTCAAACGCCATCACATTTTAAATTTTATGCTGGGACCAATATCACTGCCACACACGACAGATTAGTCGTCGGCACCCATCGCCGCAATTTACAATTCAATTGATTATGACTGACGATTGTACAAAAACACAGAACATATCCTTCATCGTTTTTCTGCTTGGCAGAGATGATTTCTGCAATATTATACAATCCCGAGCATGCTTACATATGATGTAAAAATTGATCTTTGACAAGGCACCGTTGAAACAGACTGAATAGCAACGACGTTTATTTGTCTGTGAATTTTTTCAAAGGCTTTTTTGTTTACGAAGTGAAGCCGAATGGCAGGTTCTCGCCTTTGAGCTACATCTGCTCTGTTTGGTTGGCAAGATTAAACGTAACGAATCGGTCATCATATATTGAAACCAGTTCGGCACGACCTCAAACATCACTATTGACTTTGTTTTCAAACAAAGGAGATGACCTAAACGTCATGTCAATAGACCTGAGCATAAAGATGCTATATGATCAATGGTTGGATAGCTACTCTGATTGTGGGAGCCATCCACCGCCAGACGATGAACGTCGCAAAGTACGTCAGATATCCAGCCATGGACCTCGAGATCTATGTTGCACTAGCCAATGACTGCTCTACTGTTAGTACATTTATTTTGCATTGAAGCTGTTCTATGACAGGAGGAAATTACGTGAATGAATCCCAACCGCAATTTCTGGATAGGGTGCACCACGCATCATCGCTTTACGCTCCTCCGTAAATGTCATAATATTTGCTTCATCTATTCGCATTGTGTACCTTGGACTTTTTTGCCTCTCATTTATCGTTGTCCATGTCCGACAAGTTCGGAGACAAGGAGCGACTACGTCCTGCGAAAGCATAAGAGAGAGATACGAGTTGTTGTGCATACAAGCCACAAAGACACAGATGTAGTGAGGAACTTTCGCATCTATGATGTGCAGGAGATATGACCCCTGGCACGAAAGTCGAAGATGGAACAACCATTTACCTCACAAAAAAATCACAAAAACAATTTCGAAAAAAAAAATAAAAAAAAGTATATACTCCATTTCAGACACTACTCCGAACCCTCGCGCACTTTCCTTTTCCATATCGGTAATGGCCTCCAGATGTCCGAACGCGGTCACTAAGCAGAGTCCATCGCTTCGATAGTGGATAGAAGATTTTCTTTTTTTTTTTTTTCTCCATTCAATTGTGTAGCTGGAGATCAAGTGGCACATATAATCCACGTATCATCAAAGATTGACACCATCGCAAGCACACATTCAACTAGTTAATAGCCAGTCATGACACCATATGTATCTTGGATCAGCCCCACGGGGGGTGCGTGGCTGCACTTGGATATGTACGTCTCTGGATAGTAGTCTATGAGATTGGAACTCTTTTACCTTGCATGAAAATGGTATTAGTTCCTGTGTAGAAATGAAAAGACTCGATCCAGGACAAGCGGTGCGCAAGAATCATGTAGTTGTTGATTTGGTTATAGCGTACACGTGTTTATGTATCATGAAGTCCTTCGTGGACAAACGGCTCATTTGTGAAAAAAAAAAAAAAAAAAAAAAAAAAAAAAAAAGGAGCGGGCAGCCACTATGTTGGTGAGAAAAATCAACCACGCTCGTGTTTCACTATTAAGAATTAGCGGTGGCGAGAGATGTTGGTGTTTGCTCCAATCGTCCCAAATTAATAACTACACTAACTCTCTCGATTTAAAGACTAAAAAATATTATGATCCAACATTTTGAACAAAACCCTTCATTCAATATCTCTATTACCCATGAACTGCAAGCGTGATGCTAAATATGCTATATTTGTACATACAACTGTACATTGGCGATCTGCGGAGATTATGAATCTAGTATGATACATGCGTGTTGACCGAACAAACCCAAAAAAAAAAAAACTTAATATCCGAAATGATATTTTCTCTCATCCATCCGCCTCACTTTCTTTCCCATCTCCATTGTCAACCCCCTCCTTCCCCTTTGTTTCGTCTTCGACCCAATCCTCATCGGCTTCGGCTTCCTTTCTCTCCTCCTCCACGCCGACGTCTTCTCTCCCCTCCAACCACTCATCTCCTTCTCGCTGCTGACCCTCCTGGAGTCGTCGTTCCGCTGCTAGGAGGACAGGATTTTCGCGGGGTGACGGGTTTGAAGCTGGACCTGGAGAAAGTAGGGGGTGTGCACGGTTGTTGAGTGGTATGAAACGATTAAGCGATTTCTGGGAGGTGCGAAGAACGTGGAATTTCATAGATAACGTTGACTGACCTCCAAGCCGGTGACCATGATGCATTGCCAGCCATTGGGTTTGTGGTGCGGATCCTGCGTGGCGAGGGTGATTGGAATGACTAGTGGTTTATGCATATCCTGACAGCACATAAGGTGTTTAGAGAATCGCAGTACAAAGAAGGTATGGACTGAACCTTGTCCTCGGCTCACGCCACCAGCCCTGCCACGTCCCCGACCAGCTCTCCGCCCCGTTCCCCGCCAGCCTCCACCACCTCTATCGTCCCCCCCCCAACCACGACCCCCGCGCCTGCCGCGTGTACCTCCCCGACCGCGACCTGTCGATGCAGGGGTTCCGTCGGTGGTGTTGCCTTGTTGGTTGGTGGAGGTGTCTGTTCCCAAAGAATTAGCAATGTTAACGTATGTATGGTAAACACGAACTAAGAGGTGTTTGCCAACCTTGACGCGTCTGGGTGGTCTGGGTTCGTGCTCTTATGGTCAATGACGGCATTGTGGAAACCTTTGGGGGTTGAGTGTTCCCACGAGCGAGCGAGGATAGCGATAAGCCACTATTGCCACAGTGATCGGCCGATACTCTTCATTGGCCACGTCATGGGTATCTATACCAGATTGATGAATGAGGGCACGCCCTCTCCCATGTGTGTTAAAGCTCAGGGCTACGCGCATCGGGGTCCCTCTCTTTCTGGCTGGATCCATTAAGTGAAGCTAGCGAGCAAAGGCGGTCGGAGATCAGATTGGTTCCAACAAAAGATATTCATATTCACGAATTGTCAAGCCTTTGGCGATGACACAATCCCAAGACGCACACAACCCTCTGGAAAATCAAATTCTGTCATTACATGCATATCAAATCTCCAAACGTCAAAAACAGTACCAACTGCAACATGCGCATATAATTATATGCGCATTCCCCCTCTCCTGCGTAAATCGAGTCCACTTTAATTACCACCTTGCCCACACTCACGAATCGCCCCGGTACTCGTTCGTGTCAAAGTACAGCTCCTTCGCGGCATCGACCGACATACGACGCACGCCATCGCGCTTCCCGTGGTCTAGGCCTGTGCGGATAAAGGGAATATGGTCACGCGTCAGACCGTGTAGGATGAGATGTATTTCCTTGTGAGGGAAGCACTGGTTTGTACCTTTCTGTTCGCAGAGCCTGTCGGCTTCTTGAGCGGCGACGCGGGCGACCTCTTCCTGTGTAATTAATTGTCGGAATTAAATGAATATCATCGCGTAAAGCAGAGCTGGAAAAGATCGCACATACCTTGGCCTGCTCGTGTGATTCGCGACCCGTCCTGTTGGAACTGAAGTGGCAAAGTGCCTAAGGGAGGACAACGTCCGGAGTTTGATAGGCGACTGCATTAGAGGGGCGTTTGAAAGGTGACGAATGCGTATCATTTGCGATGGTAGTCAAACAATACCTGGTAGGCCGCGCTGCCAGCCACCATCTCGTCCGTCCACCTCTCCTTCTCTGTCCTGCCGCGGTGGACCTGTTGGTGGTGGTTGTGGCAATCGCAGAATCCGTATCTGACGTGGGTGGGGATGATGAGAGACGTGCAGGGAGGGACAAACGCTGTTGAACAGATAAGAAGCTTACGAATGACTCATGTCGTTGGGAGATTGATCCAGGGTGGTGTGCTGAGAAAAGAGAAAGAAAAAGGGAAAGGGTCTTGGCTGCAGTTCAAAGTATCAATAAGGATGCGCCAGTCCTTCATTGTGCTGGACCGGCTAAGGATGAAGTCATTTTTGGATCGTCACGAGGTGGAGGGTCGGCGTCGACAAATTGCGATCTAACGTCAGGACGGCGTTTACGCCATCGCGTATCCCGACGCGACTTGATCAGAACCATAATACTTAAACGTGAGACATCCATCGTCCACCGAATCAAAAGACGCGATCCATGTGATGTGTATAAACCCTGAACCTTTAGGCCTCGTCAATATTTTTTTCCTGTTGTTTCAACCTTTTGTTGGATATGAGTGTCGTCATGAGATTTACATGGTTACATGGTCGTCCGTTAGGCCCTACCGACGAGACCAACGGGAAAATAATCTACCAAAACACCATTCCTGAGGCGGAAAATAAATAAATCCAGAAACAAATAAAAATGCACGGCAACGAAAGCGGCATGCGACAGCATAGCCAACACGCTTCACCGCCAAGACTCTACGATCCCCCCCCCGCGGCCGTCAATCCTCGAATCACTCCGACGTCGGACAGGACACTCGCTGAATGGAATCGACCTCGTCGTCAGCGGACGAATGGCGGACTTTGGACGCTGTTGACAATGCATTCAAGGGAAAACCCCCAGTAACGTTGCCTTTGGAAACCGGTTTGTTATATTTGTTTTATATCCTATTGGGAAGAATCGCGTGGTTTGTGCATAAACCGTTAGGTGTCTAAAGGCCCATGTCACGAAACCACACAAAAGTGTGAGGGTCGAATGAACGTCGCGAAGCGTACCTCATCCACAAGTATTTTAAATGCCAGCTAGGTTTGGGTGACGTATAAGTTTATGGACTGCGCCACCCGCCGGAGAATAAATTGCGGAATCATTGGCATAGCTATTGCATATAGCTCTCTTTTAAAAAAAAAAAAAATAAAGACCCCGTTGCGAGTTCTATAAACAGGGCGACACCTATGGTGTATTTTGGCATAAATCTTTTATCTATCATTCCTTGCAAAACATGCATGAGGCTGCTCGTTTCCGCATATCAGAGGATCAATCATACCACGATCAGTTTAGCGCCGTGCATATCGCACCGGCGAAATCCGTCCCACCGCGGATGATCAAAAGCCTATACTTATACAGTATGTGTATCTTGCACTCTTCGTTGCGTGCCCCTATAACGATGACATCACTGCATAAAAAAGAAGTGTAAACAAACAGTCACGGCAATTTCCCCTTAACCATCGTTTTCTTCCTCCTATAAACGCACACCTACACCACATTACACGCACACCCCTCCCCCCACGTACATCCACACCCAAACGCTGCCCCCACGTACATGGACATTCTGATGGACCGCGCAACCGAGGCAGCCGCGCACGACCTCGCCGAGGTCAGAAAGCTGATCGAGGGAATGAATACTCTCGTCCACAGCCCCCAGTCCTCACAGCAGCAGGTACAGACGCAGGTGCAGACAGAAGTTGTGAACCAGACGCCAGGGCAGAGCCCGGCGGAGGTTGCGGCGGAACAGCAGGCTAAGTTGGAAGGAGCTGGAAATGGCGTAGACGCGGCAACGGCGGCAGCGGCAAGGTAGGTTGGATGGGGTGTGCTTGCTAGGGTAAGAGGACCTTGGGTTAGAGGACCTTGGGTTAGAGGACCTTGGGTTTGGGGATTGGCCACGCGCGTTTTGTGGGAGGTGATGTGAACAGGAGGCTATTATTCTTTTATTGAGGGGGAGGATAAGAAGGGAGAGGGATTAATATCCTCGCGCGCTGAAAACTGAAGCAGCAATAATCCGTCTTTCTAACATCCTTCACACAGCGTGGCTGCGACGGTCCCCGTCACGACAGGCACACCAAACCCGACCATCATCGTTGAGGTGGTGCACCTGGCCTTCGTGCGAACTTTATACTTCTCGTTGGCGCGTGAGTGTGGGGTTTAAGGGCTTTCGGGCGACGGGGTATGGGTTTTCGGGCACGATGAGATTTTCAATCCATTTGGACCAAGATATTGATGATTTAATTATACTGACCATTTGCTAGCCGATGCTACCATCGAGCCCCTCGTTACTTGGCTGCGGATCTCGTTCAACGACACTTCCATTTCTGGAATGGTACTGCAGTATAAGGGATTCGATGGGCTGTGGAAGTGCCTTCTGAACCGTGCGTATGCAATAAAACCCTTTCGCTTTCTTTCTTGGTGTTGTGGGGTGAGTGTGGGACGGTATGAATTTTACTGAATGATTTATGGCGAAATATCTCAATCTTTCTCACTTTACACGGACACGGTACAGGCGACGATTCTCTCAAGAGGATTCTTAAACAAAGCCTCAAGGGCAACAGCATTGTACAATTGCGAGTCCCGAGGGAGGCGGACTTGTTGAGCGTGAGTGCCTCTCTTTTTATTTTCTTTTTTTTTTTTTATAAAAAAAAAAAAAAAAAAAAAATCGATGAAAGAGCATGTGCACCCACGCTAACCGCGTACTTATTCCCTTGTTTCCACGACGATACTATTGTAGTCGGGATATACCGACAAACGCCTGCTTGCGTTGACGACCAAGACGGCTGTGGTGTGAGGTGTGCGTCGGACCGCCTCAAGGAGGGAGATAGAGGGTGATTGTGGAAAATTGGAGTGAAGGGTGTGTACGAGGGTGGGACATGTGTCGCCATCGGTTTTTTTTTTTTTTTTTTTTTCCTTCAATCTTGTGCTATCCCATTCTCCCTGGCTCTAAACTCGCACGGTCCTCTTCGTCCTCTCATATTTTTACTCTCCTCCCCTGTCTTTTGTTTCTATTTTTTTGTTTCAGATATCGTTGTAATTCCGCATTACGTTTTGTTGGTGGAGGAACGATTTAGTATATTTTTCTGTTGGTGTTGGTTACTGTTGCCTTTTCCTTTGCATGTCCACCACAGTTTCTTTTTATGTTATCATAATCCAATGGCTTCGTTTCTTTCTACGTGCGGGTGGTGCGCCGTCTAGTGTCCATCAGCAATGTATATAAAAAATACACTCGAGCGATTTGTTGGACCTGTTCCTGTCCTGTCGTGTGACATCATCCCTGTCCTGTGGCATCATCCCTGTCCTGTGACATCATAATTCCGAGAAATCGTGACTACATTCTCGTATCTGAACACTTTTCTCCTTCCCGATCGCAAATCGCTCAACCGCGACATCCACTATGCCCCGCCTAAAGCTTCGCTGCGACGATCTCCGCGCCTTCTGGGATATTGACCTCCCCCCAGGTACGCCATTCGACATGGTCGACCGCCTGGTGCGCCGCTCCCTGGCCCTGGGACCCGAGAGACAATACTATATAACCTACCGAGACCACACCGGCTGGTTGTACACGATCGGGAAGACAGAGTGGGAGGTGTTTTTAGAGGCATACGGAGGAAAGTTTCAGCCTGTTGTGGACGTTTTGCTGACACCCGAGGAGGTGGTGCTGGCGCAGCCGGTGACGAGAGAACTTGTGGCGATGGACCCTCGTGGGGTTGACGATCCGAGTGAGATGAAATCAGGCGTGGATGCAATTGTCAGGGCGGCCATAGTAACGAGCGGTGCGGAATATGTGGTGGCGACGTCATGGAAGAGATTAGATCCGAGTGATATTGAACAGGGCCATGTGAGTGAGCGAGCATTTGTAAAAAAA